>CM040932.1:17847256-18114756 GCA_023029165.1 Gobiocypris rarus | reverse complement strand
TTGGGTTAAATGTTTGCTTGAGACAACCCAATCGCTGGGTTAAAACATAAAACATGGGTTAGTCCATATTTGACCCAACATTGGGTTGTTTTTTTACACAGCATTTTTAGAGTGTATAATTTCATACCTTAAACTCATCTTTGATCACCAAAATTACATATTTTTAAAGTGTTTTCCTGTGAAATTCTGAAGAAAAAAAAGATATAATATTATATGTATGTATATATATGACATTTTATGCCAATATATATATATATATATATATATATATATATATATATATATATATATATATATATATATAATGTAACTACACCCTTGCTTCATTTAGTATATGTGGATTCATGAATATGCAAATTAGCCCCACCCCCACCCACTCACACCAGCTCAGAGATCCACTCAGTAAACTTTACTGTAGTAAACGCTGCACAATGGTATTCACTCTTTACAATTTCGGACTCATAACGTTAATTAATATGATTAGCCTTTGGCTTGACTGTATCAAACAGCTAATAATGTGTTACACACACCATGTTCCCGTTCGCCATCTCAGTCTTCCTTCAGTATCAGTCAGTATCCTTAGAAATACGTCAGTGGAGAGTGAGGCATAGTTCATCATAACATCGAAATATACATCATTATATATTGCTATTTTTATATCAACATAAAAATATACTGGGCTTCTCTTGAGACTCCCCTGCTTCGCAGCCTAGTTAATGATATGCTAAAGCCCCACATGTTGGTGTGATTGGTTACAAGGCAGTTTGTGACGTAAAGAACACAGACATGCACATAAAGATAGCAAGATAACATGACAGCGTTTATTGCATTTCTGTCCGAACGCTCTGAGACGCAAGTCCTTTATAATGTACGAAAAAAGAGCCATGTGGCTTCCCCCATTGCAGCAACTTCCATTTTTATGCAGATATTTTGCCCCAATTTCCAAGGAAGTGACAATTCTGTTCTCTTGAACACATGGGATGGAAATGCTGCTTTATTATTTTAATATTTATTATTTGATGTGATAATTTTGTGCACAATTTAAATTCTTAACATTGGATTGACTAGCGTATGTACAGTCCATTCAAGAGGTTGCCTTTTTTGGTATGATGTATTTTTATTATTTTGTCTGCAGAACAATCAAAACAAAGACTCACAGCAGCATTAAAATCCACTCAGCAGATTACATTGAACATCATATTTGCGATATCTTTTACGTACATTTTATATGGAAGAATTACTGCTTTCTGATTGTCTGTAAGTGCATTACTGCAAATACAACTTTTGTTCGTTTTTACACTCGTAACAATACATGTTCTTTATTGGCATCGACCATCAGTTCACTCTCCGCCTATGACGGGAAGGCTATGACATGCGCTTCCCCTTTAAAAATACATTCATTTCCATTAAATAGTTTCAAGTTACATGTTGCAACAACCTACACATCCCAGCATAAACGCTCCCTATGAATTATATGTTATTAAAGTGGCTACACTCACAAACTACTGTTAATTTTAACAGAAGAGCATGCGTACTGTATGTGTGACCATGCAGCTAAATCTGCATTTGGACAAGGATTTCCAAAATCAAATCACTGGGCGTGCTTCTGAAATGAGTGAGGGTGCTCTATCCTTAATGCACACCTATTTCAACGCATCATATTGTTGTATCGTCCATATGGTTATTTCGAGAGAGAATCCTGCATTTAGCCTATGTGGATGTCACTCCTGTAACTTTGCAGTGGGCCGCTGGTCAATCATGAAAAACAAATGTTTTATTCTAATTCTGAATATAGGCTGCATTATATCGCCTAGAAAGTGTGCAAAGAGCACTCTCTTTATATTAAGTAAAACCTGTCACTCATCTTCATCGCAATCTCACAAAGTTCCATTATAATCAATGAAGCAGTCAACAATGAATCACTTATTTACATAATGTCTACATTTTGATATTCTGAGATGAATTGTAAGCGTGCACAAATACGGCTTTTGAGTGGTAAGTGGATTCTAACTTACCTCTGGTTGGCCATTGCATTCAAGAAATCAACAGATATGTCTGTGATTGGCTTGATTGCAAACACGTCGTAGATACAACCTTTTAACACTCTTCAGGGCGCAAACAGATATTTGGCAAATCTGCTTTGCCAATATGCTATCATTACAAAGAAAACTGATCCTAGACCAGCAGTTATTGGCAGCTTTTCCCTCTAAAACCAATCTGGTGAAGCAGGAGACAGTGGTTTGAATGAGAAAATGACACACTCGAGTCCGAGGCCAGGGGAAGGCTAGTCTCAGCCTCAAATGTCACGCCCACCGACGGTTTGCTGAACGTCTGATGCGTATGGCACACTTATCTGGAAACACTTCAGGAGTGAGAGAAGAGTGTGTTGTATTCTTCAAAGGAAACAAATGCCGTGATGTCAAACTTTCTGGAAGAAGAACAAAACAACCTGTGATTGATTGCGTTACATGTCAGTCAAACGTTCCATGAAGAAACTTTAACATCACTGGAACCAATGCATTCCACAAAAGCTTTTTCATAAAGGAAAAAGGTTCTGTCTATTTTAAAATGATCTTCACACTAAAGGCCCCGATATACTTCAAATGAAATCGAAGAATGACTTGATGTGACGCCATTTCAAGCAAAATCAGGCCAAAACGATTGGACTGCGGAGTTCACTCCAGCTGGGAAACACCTTTGTACTTCCGTGATGATTAAGTAATGGGTAGATGTGCGCTGAGGCTCCGCCTTCCGTCATGTGGAAATCTTTTCCAGTTAATTTCTTTATATTGAGTCCGTTGAGGTCAGACGTCTGAAAGTGAAAGCATGAACACACTGGAGAGATGCTTTACTGTACAAAATGAAGTTGTACTTCTGATGAAACGAGATACTGTTTTTCATACAGTAAAGCTGCTTGATTTTAAGCGATCTATTGAATAAAGTGCTATATAAATAAACGTGACGTGAGTTAACTAGATTGCCGAATTGCAGAGCTCGTGCAAACATATCCGTGTTGGTATGATCAGATGCTTTATTAAAAAAAACATTTGCTGCTTTCTCAATTTTGTTGTTTTCACATATTTACATATTCATCGAAATGCCGCTCTCAGCGTATTTCGAACATTGTTTTACCCCTAAATGAAGAACACTATAAACATATCGATAATATAAGTATATATTTTTCTGTTGATGAAAGCTCTTCTGTTGGTTCATCACTGAGAAAACACCCTTTCGAAACTTTTATTCTTAAGAAATGTTTTCCACAGATGCTGTTGGTAAATCTTAACTTGCTTTGAACCTGGAACATTCATATAAAGTTCTGGTTGAGAAAATATTGATGCTTCTGAGCCTGAGGCATGATGCATGACCTCTAACCTTTGACCTGTAGAACCGCTGCTTTCCAAACAGTGGTAGACTGCTAGAGGAGTATTGCCAATGCCAGTATCATGCATGTCGTAGGTGTGTTTATACATTTGCAGTGGAAGTTGAAAAACATACATGAAAAAATTAATATTTGTGACTAAACAAAAGCCATCTGTTTGTCATTTTGCATATAAATCATTAGAAACGACATTAGTTGTGTCTACATTCATCTGTACTTCCTGTGAGTCTTTTTGTGTTGTACATTGTGCTTTTCTGTTTAATGGTTTTGTTTGTTTGTTTGTTTGTTTGTTTGTTTTTTCTTAACCTTAAACCAGAAATGAGGTCTAGTAAATATGGCAGTAAGTGTGGCTGTCTATGTGTCTGCATGCATTTGTACGCTTGCTTACATGTGATGAAGCAGAAAGGCGTGTTGTTGTTTGTTTACTGGTGTTTTTGTTCATTTTGTTTCCATTTTATGGGGAATATGGAGTTGGCCAGTGTGTGTCTGCATTGTCTGTCTGTTACTGGAACGTTAAGTCACTCACCTCAGTGTCTCAAAAACAAACCAACCAAACAACACCACTGATCGCATTCTAGTGAACCGCCTCTATCTGACCAAGTGGACATTTTTACCTGAAACCTGTTTTCTTGTTTTTTCTTTTTTTTTTTACATTGTCGACTTTCTGCATTGGCAGAGCATCTTGGAATTGAAATCATGGGTATGAAGTTATTATTTGTTTGATTATTTAGATTAGGTTCATGACATAATTTGACATAGTTTAAGCATATTCACATAAGAACTCGTCTCGTTCTATTTTCTCTGTCCTATATTTGAACAAGCAAATACATTCCCAGCTTCTGATTTACTTTTTTCCGTTCTGACAAAGCAACACTCATTTTAGGAATATGAAACACGTCAGGCAGGTACATCAATATTAATAGTATAAAACACACATTTCGTATATCAGTTGAATTCTATGGTGACATGCCAAGTTGTGACATTTCTTGGCAACCTTGATTAAAATTATTATTATTATTATTATTATTATTATTATAAGAAATTTAGCAATTCATAGATCAATCATGTCTTTTATTAAAACACCATAAGCCACTGAAGGCCAGGCATTACAGTGATTTTACCACAGCCTTCCGTGGCTTATTTCTGTAATAAATTCTCAAATCTACACACTTGTTAAAGAAAAAAGATGTCTAGAATAATTAGTAACTCTTCACTCATTTCCTAACCAGTGTTTTTGACTTGTTTCCCAGTTAAAATATCCAGACATAAAGATATTAAATGATCAAATATTTTGGGGTAAAAAAAACAAAAAACGTATAATAAAAAATATTACGATTTTATGTTATTGAATAAATTCCCTTTTTAAATATTTGAAATATTTTTTTTCTATTTAAATTTTTTTTTTTTAATGTAATTTATTCCTGTGGTGGCAAAGCTGATTTTTCTTCAGAAATCATTTTAATACGCAGATTTGGTGCTGAATTATTAAAATGGTTCTTACTATCAATGTTGAACACATTGCTGAATAATATTTTTTGAGGAAACCATTATAAAAAAATTCTCTAGATACTATGATGAATCTTTTAACAAGCATACAGAATATGTAAATAATTTATCATGCTTATAAATTACATGAAACCGTATACATGTCCTTACTGTCACGTTTTCTAATGCTTTAAAAAATAAATTACTAACCCCAAACTTTTAAAAGGTAGTCTATCACGGTTTCCATAAAAATATTATTCTTGATTTCTGAAGGATCATGTGACACTGAAGACGGAGGTAATGATGCAGAAAATTCAGCTTTACGTCACAGGAATAAAGGACATTTTAAATAGATTATTTTATAATATTTCTACTGTTATTGACTGTGTTTTATTTCTCTTCTAAAGTATATTTATGGATGTTTATTCATTAAGCTTTTTTCCCTGGAAAACAACACAAATATACTGATTAAGAACCTGATTTTTTTTAAGCTAGAGTTTCAATTATCATTTGCATACAAAGTACATATCAGGGAGCCGAGTGAGGGGTAAAATGAGTGTTGCCCATCTCTTCTCTGTCTCCTTGTCTGCACCACTAGAGTACATTAGCCGTTGGTCTGGGTACATCTCGCTCTCCGTTCTCTCTCTCTCTCTCTCTCTCTCTCTCTCTCTCTCTCTCTCTCTCTCTCTCTCTCTCTCTCTCTCTCTCTCTCTCTCTCTCTCTCTCTCCCTCTCCCTCTCCCTCTCCCTCTCCCTCTCCCTCTCCCTCTCTCCTCTCCTCTCCCTCTCTCTCTCTCTCTCTCTCTCTCTCTCTCTCTCTCTCTCTCTCTCTCTCTCTCTCTTCGTGTACTCCGATCTCTGTTTCCTGTAACAAGCATGCAATGCGATATCAGTGTCTGACTCAACCGCCCCCCTCTCCCCCCTGCGTTTCTCTTTTATTACACACTCATCCCTCTACTGTTTGGCCCTCAAATCTCTTCTCTCCTTCCTCCCGTCCGTTTTTTCGTTCCCTCCCTTCATGTTCTGTATGCTTCCTCTGTTGCTGCCCACGTTCAGCACCCCAGAGGATGTTTCGAATATTCTCTTTTCAAAAATCAGACCCAGATATAAAAATGTGTTCAAGGCATCTGTATAGACGGTCTTCATAAAACCTGTTTATTTTATCAAGATAATTCTTTGGTTTGCTCTTAAAGTTGGTAAAACAAAATTGTGATTTTCACTCTCCGGTCAGTTTTAAAGTCAACATGAAATGGTTGACTTTTGGTTGGAATGTATTTTGTAATCTGATATTATTTATTTGCAACCCATTCTTACTCCCAAGGTATGGTCAAGTGTCTTCCGTGTCACAATTAATCCGCTAATGGACCCCCTAGGTGTCTCAGTATCAATGAACAGGGAGCTCCATGGATTTCAATGACTAACCTTTGCCGCCATATATAGGAATGTTATCGTCATGATGACATTTTGCCATTATGAAATGTTGGGTTGTGATTCTCAAATTTAATCAGCCAGCATAATTTTATTTACATTTATTTACACTATTTAGACAGGTTTGAACACACTCTCAGGAAAAAAAGGTAAAAGCCGTCACTGGGACATACCATTTTTAGTTTCTAATATGTACCATTTAGGTACTAATATGTACACTTTTGGAACCAATATGTACCTTATGAGGGTATGTACCCCTCAAGGGTATGTACCCCTTTAGGTAAAAAGCCCCCGCCCCCGTGACAGCTTTCGTACCTTTTTTTCAGAGAGTGCAGGATATAATTTACTCAAAAAGCGCACAATTTACTCAAAAAAACAAACACATATACCAAGTGTTCTGAGGCCAAACGATTGATTTGTGTGAAGAACAGACTCAAAAGAGATCGCCATCTCCATCTGCCATACATCCCATGCTCATATTCAAAAACTTCCACCCGAAGAAGCGTTGAATCAGCTTTGATTGTGAAATAGCATTGGCTGTCGTGTGTCTCGTGACCAATTGCGTCATGGTAAAGAGTCGGTGTATCTTTGAATGAGATATGACTGCGTGTGTTTCATGGAGTAGGATTATTTTCAGCGATTAAAACATCAAGATCCACTCTGTTCTTCACATTAAGATATCGTATGGCTTCAGAAGACTTGGAATACAACATGAGTTATTTGTAATACTTTTATCCTGTTTTTGGTCAGTTTTTGCAATAAATACCTGTGACTGTACTTTTATATTGTTGAGAAATGGGTAGGTCTCGGAGTTAGTTAATATATAAATGCAAAGAATTGAATGCGTCTTGATCTGACATATAAGGCAAACAAATTAAATCAGTGGAGTTCCCTGATCGTCGATACTGTGACGCCTAGGGGTTCGTTTTGACCATACTTCAGTTTTTGACGCCTTGGGAGTGAGAATGGGTTGCAACTTGTAATGTGATAAATCAGAGTAAAACAATAAATTAAATGTGTATTGAAAAGAGCCAGAGCAAATTATAATGAAATCTGTGCTATATTCTTTAACACAATGTGCGCTAATGAATCCTTGACAATAAGATCAGGAATCTGCATTAAGAAAAGTAAATATATAATTTCTGAATTTGACTGGTTTTATGAACAACCCTCTCTGAAGAGCTCTTATAGAAAAAGCAGTTTGTGTGTTTTAACTCTATTTTACCGGCATGCTTTATGCAAGACATAAAATCTCAGACATCACAGGATTATATATAGAATAATGCATGTCATTTGCTTTCAGAGGTGCAGAGATTTCATTTTATAAACACTTCTGGCCAAAAACTCGAGTTTCCAGTGTTTCACAGGATGGTTTCAGTCCTGAAGGTAGCCAAAAGTTCTCCCACTGTTTCAGCATAATGCGCTTTATGTGAAACCCTGGCAGACAGAGAAAGCACCACAGCTGTGCCCTTCCCATGCTGCCGAGCACCTGATATCAGCAATCTGAAATGTTTTTAAAATGATATCTTATGCACCTCACCTCGTTTTTAGATTTAAAGGATTGTTAACCCAAAAAAGACATTATTTACAAGACCCTTGTCATGACTGTATGACTTTCTTTCTTCCATGAAATTCAAAAGGAGATGTTTATCAGAATTTCCAAGCTGTTTTGTTCCACATGATGGAAGTTAATGGAGACTGGGGCTGTTTACCTCCAAAAATGACAAAAAGCACAATGAAAGCATCATAAAAGTAGTTTGTATGTTTTGCGCACTGTTTTCGAAGTATTCCAAAGCCACACAATAGCTTCGGATGTTGTTATTCACTGAAAATCTTGCTCGTCCCCATTCACTTTGTTCCACACAATAGAAGTAAATGGGGACTGGGGCTGACTAGTCTCAGCAACAGACGTCCGACCCACGGACACTTCAGGAGTTTCAAAGTCACCATCTGATTGGTTGAATTCTACAGGATGTGCACAAGACGTGTGTGTTGTGTTCTTTATCGCTTTGCCTGCATGGAAACAAATGCCGAGACTCCAAACTCCCTCGTGGAAGAAGAACGCCGTTGTGTTTACAACTGTGATAATGAGCATTTACCAGGATTAAGTATTCTCTGAATTTTCAAAAGTAGGCCTATGTGAAGTTCGCGGCTCCATTGTTGCAGTTAACTTAAACAGAGTTCATAAATGAATAATTTGTAGATACACGGCTGTCTGTTATTGCAGGGACATCGATTTTACATTTTCTCGCCCCTAAACGTGACAAAATAAACTGTGATTGGTTACATTATGTGTCAGTCAAACGTCCTCTTGGGCGGTCCTTGACTAATGAGAGCCTTCTGCCGTCAGTCTGAAGGTCTAGCTACCTGAGACTAGGGTCTGACAAGCTCAAAAAATAAAAAAAAAGTTTAATGAAAGCATCATAAAAGTAGTTAATATGTTTACTATTTTCCAAGAATTCCGAAGCCGTACGATTGCTTCAGATGTTGTTATTCACTGAAAATCTCGCTCAACAGACCAGGTCTCCATTCACTTTTATTATATGGAACTTATACTGCCTTCATGTGCTATCAGAAATGTCCTACTTCCCACTTCTGAAGTTTTTAAGTGATTATGATCTTGTCGCATTCAAGTGCTTTGTTTTCGAAAAGAACAATAATCATGAAGGATGTTTATTTATGGGAAAATTTATTAGAGCTAAATTAATATTTATTACCCATTCATTGACAAACATATAAACATTCACTGCACTATCTAGATAGCATGCTGACAATACTGTTCAAATACAGGCTATTTTTTGCTGTCTATGAAACATAAAATACTCTTCAAATATGTAAATATGCACTACTTTAACCACAAGACAAGGCGATGTAGTGGTTGTGGAAAAAAAAAACAAAAAAGGTTAACAGCCACAGCAACAATCGTTCTCCCCTTCGCCCTCCGCCATGTGTAACATTTAAAGCTCTCCCAACTAGGAAACTCAGGTATATCAAAATGATCCCGAGCTTCCCAGTGGTTAATGTGATTTGAGAGGGCGTTCATGTCCCATTTTTAAGGAAACTCGTATTTATAATAATTCCGATAGCACGTGGAGGCAGCATTACAGCTTGGACTTTGCTCTTTTAAACATCTTCTTTGTTCCACAGAAGAAAGAAAATAATTCAGGTTTGCAATGACATGAGGGTGAGTAAAAGATTCACATGTTTTGGGTGAACTATCCCTTTAAGTAAACGAGACTGCTTAGAAGTGACAAATATGAATGTTTACTACTGTTAAAAATGATAAAATGTAGAAAGTGTTTTAGGCTGAATGAGTTACTTTGACATGATTTAAAGGCTGCCACTGATGCAGCGGTTGTGTGTTTTGTATGTATGTGTGTCTTTGTGTTCAATGGCCATCGTGTACATGTGTGTTTGTCTCTCTGTGTCTGCGTCTGTGCATATGCGTGTGCTTGTCCATGGCTCTCGTTTATTCAGAGGCTGAGGAGCTGTACCAAAAACGCGTGCTGACGATAACGGGCATCTGCGTGGCACTGCTGGTGGTTGGCATCGTGTGCGTGGTGGCATACTGCAAAACCAAGTAAGCCCCGGGAACTTTACTGATCGCCAGAAAGAGCTGTGCACATTCACACATTAAATTAAAAAGCACACCCTTGGGTGAACGTAGCAAAAAGCACGCAGTCTTTGTGTATATATATTCTTTGTTTTGTGAAATAAATTAATACTTTTATTCACCATGGATGCATTAAATTGATCAAAAGTGACATACATTTATGTTGCGAAAGTTTTCTATTTAAAATAAATGCTGTTCTTTTGAACTATTCATCAAAGAATCCAGAAAAAAATGTGTCATGGTTTCCACAACAATATAAAGCTGCACAGCTGTTTTCACCAATGCTGATAAGAAATATTTCTTTCTTTAGTACATCTTAACTGTGGATACTTTCCTGTTCTGAATATCAGAGTCTGTAGTGGTATAGATCACAGATCAGATTGCTTCTTTCTTCAGGAAACAAAGGAAGAAGATGCACAACCACCTCCACCAGAACATGTGTGCGGAGCATCCGAACCGCATGCTGGCCAACGGCCCCAACCATCCTGGTCCTGGCCCTGAGGAAATCCCCATGGTGGATGTGAGTTTGTCTGCATCTCATTTCCTGTAGGCTGATATATTCATTTGTATATTTTGAGGATTTAGTAAGCGTGATGATGCACACAAGTTAACTAATGTTCTGATGCAGATTGCTTTTGTATAATGTTGCATTTACTATAGGCTTTTGACGCAGACCGTTTGATCTAACGCTGTTAAAGTCCAGTTTATTTGAAAAGGCTTCAGTTCATGTGACTGCAATTTCTATGTATTATATATTTTTTAAGTGTTAAACAGATTCCGGTGGTGCTTGATGAATTAAGCATTCTTCAAATTTGGTGTGAAAGCAACAATGAGCAACAAATTTCATGATACTCTTTTTATTGCAGTACATATCTAAGAATGTCCCAGCAACTGAACGAGTAGTACGTCACGGAACAGAGACATCAGGCAATTTCTCGGGCAGCCGAATGTCGTCACGATCTCACCACACCTCTACAGCTTCTCACGCTTCCAGTCACCGGTATTGACTTTCATTCCTCTGTCAATATAAATTGATCCTTGACTTATATTCTCAGGCCATCTGTCTATTTATTTGTTTATTTACCAGCCCAACTAACAAAACCATTTACGTACATTTATATTTTATTTTTCTTATTAATTAATTGATTAAAATATATAAATTATAATATATATACACACGCAAACTTGTGGTCAAAAGTTTGGAATAAATACAATTTTAAAATATTTTTGGAAGTCTCTGCTGCTCACCAAGGCTGCATTTATTTGATCAGAAACACAGTAAAAGCTGTAATATTGTGAAATATTATTGCCATTTAAAATAACTGTTTTCTATTGTAATATATTTTATAATGACATTTATTCCTGTAATGTAAACCTGTAATTTCAGTATCATCATTACTCCAGTCTTCAGTGTCACATGATCCTTCAGAAATCATTCTAAACAGTTGCGCATATATTTATATTCATTACATATACTTCTCTCACATATTTTGTACTCTTTTTGCTGCCTCTCAGGCACGAGGAGCGCACATGGAGTATGGAGCGGACGGACAGCATACACTCTGACTGCCAGTCGGGGGCGCTCTCCTCCTCTGTTGGCACCAGTAAATGCAGCAGCCCGGCGTGTATGGAGGCTCGTGCCCGGCGTGCAGCATACTGTGGTTATCCTGATGCTACACAGTGCCCCCTACAGTACGGAGACTCGTATGACTCCCTGCGGGACTCGCCTCACAGTGACAGGTGAGCGAAAGGGAAAATAATGCCAGATAAGAGTGCATATTTGTAGTCAAATAAAAGTATGCTGAGTGCCCTTTAGGTTTAATCACACAAGGAAGTGTGTAAGCTTTATTTTATCAGTAATTTGATATTTGGTGTTGATAGCACAGTATTAGCAGATCTCAGATCATTTTCAGTGGCAGTAGCTTAACGGTTTGTAGGGAACTTTGTCATGTTCCTCATTTGTAGCAAAGCAACTACTACAAGCCTTTTCTCTCTAAAGTAGCTTTGGAAAGTCAGATTCATTTTCAAGAATTGTTTTGGTTGGATGGTTCATATAAACAAGCTGATTCAGTAAATTATTGCATTTTTGTAGGAAAATGATTAGCATTATTTATTACGTTTTCTAGGTTGTTGCTGGTTTTTTTTTGGGGCTATCTGTTACGATTTGATGCTTCAACTCTAATTAGGTGATTCATCTTTATATAAATTATACAATGCGGTAGATGTACACTATTCAAAAGTGTAAGGGTCAGTATGATTTTTTTTTTTTTAAGAATTAAAGGGATAGTTCACCCAAAAAGTAAACTTGTGTCATCATTTACTCACCCTCAAGTTGTTCCAAACTTTAATTTTAATTTAAGTTATTTATTTATTTATGAAACACAAAAGAAAATTTTTTGAAGAATGTTGGTAACATTCTTCAAAAATCTTCTTGTGTGTTCAACAGAAGAACGAACTTCATGCAGGTTTAGAACAACTTGAAGGTGAGTACCTTTTCATTTTTGAAAGAACTATCCCTTTAACCCCCTTCAGTTCAGTTCAGTTCATCTTTATTCATTTCAAGAGGGCAATTTGGTTGCAGGATACAAGCATAAGACAATCACCATACAAGTCAATACCAACATATAAAAACATATAAAATCATCAAACAACATTTTTCCTAACATTTAACAATTTGACAGCTGAAGGGATAAATGATTATCTAAACCGATTTGTTAGCAAAACAAATCGGTTTAGATAATCATTTAGGAGTTTTAAAACGAATACCAGAGGGTAGGAGGTGAAACTCATTGTGCATAGGGTGTGACTTATCCAACAATATACTCTGTGCTTTTCCCATCACCTGCAACTGAGCCATACTCATCTGCTTCTTCCCTGTTATTTTACTTCCCTGACTTACAATCTTTTCCAGACAGTACTTATTTTTCATGTTTATGGAATTAAACCAGCACAGCAATGAAAAAGTTAAGAACGACTCAGTATAAGATCTGTAAAACATACACATCAATGTTTTATCCACATGAAAATTCCTTAGTTTCCTCAAGCAGTATAATCTCTGTTGCCCCCTCTTACACAGGCCTTCAGCATTGGGTGAAAAAGTCAACTTATTGTCTAAAATGGTGCCCAAATACTTACACTGCTCTACACTCTCAACACCTATACCGCTTATAGTTGTTTGTTTGTACTAAATGGATTGCTTCCTCGAACTAAAATCAATCTCTTAAGTTTTAAAAAAAGCATCCTGACACCAGATAACAAAATTGTCAACCACACAACCATGCATTGAGTCCCCCTTACTCAATAAACTAATAATTACGGAGTCATCTGCAAATTTTATAATATGTCTATTTTCAAACTCTTACAGTCATTAGTATATAAAATGAATAATAAAGGAGAGAGGACAAATCCTTGAGGTGACCCGGTAGATTTTACCAACCATTTCCTTTGACTCTGTGTTCTCTGCACAAGGAAATCTAAAATCCATCCCACCAAACTAAAATCCAAACTAAATTAATAAGTTTCCTTATTAAAATACGGGTGCTGGTCATATAATTAGAATATCATCAAAAGGTTGATATATTTCACTAATTCCATTCAAAAAGTGAAACTTGTATATTATATTCATTCATTACACACAGACTGATATATTTCAAATGTTTATTTCTTTTAATTTTGATGATTATAACTGACAACTAAGGAAAATCCCAAATTCAGTATCTCAGAGTATGAACATGAAAAGTATGAGCATGTACAGCACTCAATACTTAGTTGGGGCTCCTTTTGCCTGAATTACTGCAGCAATGCGGCGTGGCATGGAGTCGATCAGTCTGTGGCACTGCTCAGGTGTTATGAGAGCCCAGGTTGCTCTGATAGTGACCTTCAGCTCTTCTGCATTGTTGAGTCTGGCATATCGCATCTTCCTCTTCACAATACCCCATAGATTTTCTATGGGGTAAAGGTCAGGTGAGTTTGCTGGCCAATTAAGAACAGGGATACCATGGTCCTTAAACCAGGTACTGGTTGCTTTGGCACTGTGTGCAGGTGCCAAGACCTGTTGGAAAATGAAATCTGCATCTCCATAAAGTTAGTCAGCAGCAGGAAGCATGAAGTGTTCTAAAACGTCTTGGTATACGGCTGCGTTGACCTTGGACCTCAGAAAACACAGTGGACCAACACAGCAGATGACATGGCACCTCAAACCATCACTGACTGTGGAAACTTTACACTGGACCTCAAGCAACGTGGATTGTGTGCCTCTCCTCTCTTCCTCCATACTCTGGGACCCTGATTTCCAAAGGAAAGGGAACATTTACTTTCAAAGACCACTTTTTGTCCTTTTTGTCTTTAGCCCAAATGAGACTTCTGACGCTGTCTGTTGTTCAAGAGTGGCTTGACACAAGGAATGCGACAGCTGAAACCCTTGTCTTGCATACGTCTGTGTGTAGTGGTTCTTGAAGCTCTGATTCCAGCTGCAGTCCACTCTTTGTGATTCTCCCCCACATTTTTGAATGGGTTTTGTTTCACAATCCTCTCCAGGGTGTGGTTATCCCTATTGCTTGTACACTTTTTTTCTACCACATCTTTTCCTTCCCTCCGCCTCTCTATTAATGTGCTTGGACACAGAGCTCTGTGAACAGCCAGCCTCTTTTGCAATGACCATTTGTGTCTTGCCCCTCCTTGTGCAAGGTGTCATTGGTCGTGTTTTGGACAACTGTCAAGTCAGCAGTCTTCCCCATGATTGTGTGGTCTACAGAACTAGACTGAGAGACCATTTAAAGGCCTTTGCAGGTGTTTTGAGCTAATTAGCTTATTAGAGTGTGGCACCAGGTGTCTTCTATTTTGAACCTTTTTACAATATTCAAATTTTCTGAGATACTGAATTTGGGATTTTCCTTAGTTGTCGGTTATAATCATCAAAATTTAAAGAAATAAACATTTGAAATATATCAGTCTGTGTGTAATGAATGAATATAATATACAAGATTCGCTTTTTGAATGGAATTAGTGAAATAAACTTTTTGATGATATTCTCATTATATGACCAGCACCTGTATGTGGCTGAATGGTATTGAAAGCAGATGAAAAATCAATAAAGAGTCATTTTGCAAATGTTTTTATTCAGCAGGAATGCATTAAAGTGATCAAAAATGACAGTAAATGCTTTTATGATACAAAAGATTTCTAGTTCAAGTATTTAAGTATCAAATAATCCTAAGAAAAAAATATATCACAGTTTCCACAAAAATATGAAGCAGGACAATTTTTAGAACTGATAATAATAAATGATTTGTGAGCATCAAATCAGAATATTATGCCGTGTTCCAGGCAGCCCGTAACCCATGTTTTTCCAACCTTCAACCCATGAAAGTGCACTGGAACGGCAGTCAAACCCGTGACTTCCCACCCCAGAACTCGTACTAGATCGATGAGGTCCCAGTGACGTCACATAGCCCACGAAACAACAATGGCAGCCCCTACGGATGCATTACCAAATAAATTTCCAAATATAAAATAATGTAAAATAAAAGGTAATATAAAATAAAACAGCTTTACTTGCCTTATGCACCGTTTTCTTTATCTTTGGTTTCCCTCAAATAAGCACCTTTGGCAATAGAAATGATTGTAAATGAGCATAAGCCCCCGTATGGTCCGCCATGCTTTGTTTACATCTCTCTACCTCAATTCCTGGCGCTCAGGCAGTTTGGCATGACTTTGCCTGGAACGCTACAAAGTCATGAGTCGTGGTTTGAGGTCAACCTGCCTGGAACGGCAGCATTAGAATGATTTCTGAAGGATCATGTGACACTGAAGACTGGATTAGACCCTAATGATGCTGATATTCAGCTTTGCATCACAAGAATAAATTACATTTAAACACATTATATAATAATATTATTATTTCACAATATACCTGTTTTTTAAAATGTTTTTTTGATTCTTCGCAGGTACGTGTCTGCTCTGACCACGCCGGCGCGTCTGTCTCCGGTGGACTTTCACTCCTCACTGCCCCCGCAGGTGCCTACCTTTCAGATCACCACGCCCAACGCCAGCCATGCCCTGTCCCTGCCGCCCGCCGCCTCGGCTGTCGCAATGGCGGCCTACTCGCCCGATGACGACCAGCCCCTCCTGCACCGCTACCGGCGGTCCCGGCGGCCGTATTATGCTGCGGACAGCACGGGCTCCCTCCCGTCCAGCCCGTACCGCTTCGTGGACGACGAGGATTATGAGACCACGCAGGAGTACATGTCCTCCCGGGAGCAGCAGAAGAGGAGCGGCAGCGGGCGGCGTTGGCGCAGGAGGTCGCGGTACAACGGGCACGTGGCGCAGCGGGCGCCGGGCCCCAGGAACTACAGCTCTCAAAGCTGCCTCTCAGACAGCGAGTGGGAGGACGACGAGGTCGGCGACCTCGGCCACGGCGAGAGCACGCCGTTTCTCAGTATGCAGAACATGAACGCCACCGAACCGGCCACCATCTACCGACCCAACGACATGCGGACTTTCAGCAACACGGGACGCTCTGGCTCCCGTGTCAACGTGCAGGCCAACAAACTGTCGCAGTCGCGGTCCAGACCGGACAATGCACCCCTTTAAAAAAGAGCAACGAGAGCAAGGACGGGCGTGAAAAACAAATGATATGCTATAGACCTGCACCTATGAGAAATATTTTTTATTTTATATAACAGACAGATATTCTAAACAAATGAAATATTTATTTTCATTTCAGCAAAAATTGTCTACTAGCTAGCAGCAAAGACTTTTTTTATAGGGGGAAAACTATTTATATGTAATTCCTTTTTTTGATTTACAGCATTATGAAGAAGAATTACGTGCCAATTTTTTCACGAGTTAGAAATAGAATAATATTGTGGTGCCTTTTGCTGTTTGCCGACGAGGGAGGTTCAGTTGAATTTTTGTAGCCTTTCTTAAGAACAGACTTTTGGGTTTTATAGACATGTTTTTTCTTTGTTCGTTTGTTTTTGTTCGTTCAGGATCTCCCCATTTGAACTGTGATATTATTCAGACACCATGCAATATCAATTCACTTCTGTGTAAGGTGTTTGTTTACATGAGTAGGATTCACACGCGCACATAACCGACCTCGGATGCGGGTTCGTTCGCGCATCCGGGCGCCGCCTGCGTTCGACTTTGGTTACTACGTTCCGTTTTATTTTCTCTCAACTGGTCGTCGCATATTGTTTCCATGGAAACAGAGGTACGCAGGAGTTCACAGGGCATGACGCTGGGTCGCAGTATCGGCCCTGGTGTTCAGGGTTTTCAAAACGGTGGTCTGTACGTCCAATGAATGTGTTTACACTTCTGTCCGTGTGCGTGAGAGTATCGTTGAACCTCAGTGTATACGTACGCGTCTTTGTGTGCGCAGTTTCGTGCAAGAACACGTTCCGTTCGTGCGTTCGCGTTGTGTTCGTCTTCAGGTTAACGTTTCGAGCGCGTTAATGCACGTGTGCGTGTTGTGAGTGTGTATATACGTATGCTTGTACTCTTTTTAGGATGTTGGCTTTGTCGAAAGGGAGCTCTATTATGTCACCGGGTTAGCGCTAATGGGTTCAACCGGACCCCCTAGTGGTGACACGAGCTCATTGCACTGTAACCTTCCTTCCTTGTGTAGTCATTGGCCTGCGGAGGAACCAATCCAGCCTGATTCTAGCCTACACGGACCTACATCTCTCTCCCACACGTTCCCATTCCTATGCCAGCAGCTTTAAGCCGCACTGTGTCTCAGGACTTTTCATCGAAATCTGCATTACTCATAAAACAGATCCATTACTGCCCGTCATGTCTGCGTCATGCTGGGAAGACTATGAGGAGCGATACGACCAGGTGTGTTTGTCTGCGAACGCTCCATGTTTTGCCGGCTTTGTTTTGTTTTGTTTTCGGTGGGGTCGTTCCAAGTCCGTGCTGTATGCAAGTCGAAGCTATGCGTGTACGGCTACTAGACGTGCTACTCTAGGTGGTTTATAAAGCGTAAACCCCTCCTTCCAGAGCCCAGCAACCTACAACTACATTTGAGAAGACAAACCCGCCACCCGCACACTTACACTAGACACACATGCAAATTAATACACTGACACACACACACACACACACATGCTCAAGATTCATTCTGTGTGCACACTGTCGTTTAAAGCACCACTCGTCTCACAGATTGATTTTCTTCCTGTCTTACTCTCTGTTTCTTCTGTTCTTCCTCTCTGCCTGTGAAGGCATCCCTCCCTCTGCATGTTCTAGTGGTTCAGATAGATGGGTGCATGGTTACCGCAGCAACTGAGTCGTATTCACACGGTGAAAGTGTAGTTTTCATTTGACATTCAGCAATAAATCCCCTTTTTTCATGTTCATTCTTGACTTGGAATATGCTAGAAATTTTTGCAAGTTTTCTCAAAAAATAGTACTTGTAAAAAAAATAAAATAAAATCAAACCACTTGTTCATATGGAAAAAATAAATCTTAATTCCTACCATTTTAAAAAATGAAGTCATCGGGATGTATGTCTGGTTGTTTTCCTTTTTTGCTGAATGATATTTGTCTTTATAATAACATATTTTAACGGGGGAACACCAAGGATGAAACCAAATGTTAAATTTTAGGGGGCTGAAGGTAAAATATTAAAAAATGGCCATAGAAAAACCTATAATTGATCAACAACTAATTTTAATATCAGAGAGTATGCGTCCTCTTTGGTGTCTGTGGTGGTCACAGGCCTGGATCATATCATGAGGAAGTCATTTGTTCCTTGATCTTTAGAGATAAAAGTGCTATGAATTCCTCAGCCCAAAAAGAGCAATGAAAATAATTTCCAAAAACGTTAGAAGTCAATGCACTGAACATATACATACAAGTTACAGCTGATATTTCTGAGGAAAAGAAATACGGTAACACTTTACAATAAGGTTTCATTTGTTAACATTAGTTAATGTATTAACTAACATGAACAGTACATTTGTTACTGTATTTGTTAATCTTTGTTAATGTTAGTTAATAAAAATACAGCTGTTCACATTAGTTCACACTGCATTAAAATTAACATTAACACAGATAAATAAATACTTCATAAGTGCAGTTCATTATCATTATTATTTCATGTAATGTAGTTAATATTAACTAATGAACCTTATTGTAAAGTGTTTCCAGAAATACAACCTAAATGCTGACGCTCCATTTGCAACCCTTTTAACACTTTCAGGTGAACAATATTTCTTCATTCAAGCAGCTTTGGGTATCTTTAAAAAACAAAAAAGTTTTTATAAATTATATTTCAAACATAAAGCTTGCCTTGAACTATTTTACAAATACAGTTATGCAGTTACATGGTATTTTACTTAAATTAAATGTCATAGTACTTTCAAAGCAACTTACATTAGTAACTGATTAGATGTTAATATATATACCCTATATGCAACAAAGCAAGAGAGAACCCCAGTGTTCTGTGACCAGGGTTACTGCAGGTTTTATAAAGGTAAGAGTAAGACTCAAATTAAATTAAAGACATTTTTAAGACCCATTAAAGAAAACGTAAGGACTAAGATGAAGGGAGAAAAGTCAATATGTTCTCTAAATGTAAGGGAGAAACACAATGTGTTTGAAAATACCACTTCCAACAGACTTCCATTATTAAATCATTCAAATTCACACTGCAAAAAAGGGATGTTCTTCCTGTGTATTTTTGTCTTGTTTTCCAGTGCAAATGTCTAACGATTATTAAATCAAGATGTATTTGCTGGAGAGACAAACTGACATAAAATATGAAGTCTTGTTTTATGAGAAGGTAAGATCAAGTTTAAAAGTTTATGCTTAAGAATAAATATCTGCCCATGGGCTCAGAGAAATCAGCTCAATTCAAAGGGAAGTTTTCTTAACTCATTGACAGATTTGTTCTTGTTTTAAGTGTAAACTAAACTCACTTAATTTTGTTAAAGATATAATATAAAGTAAATGTATCTTGATTCAAATGTTTAGAAATTTGTTTTGGAAAACAGAAAAAAATACTGTGGAAGATATTCATTTTTGCAGTTTTATGAATTTAAGACTTTCCGCTTTTTAAGAGCCACAGAAACCCGGACCTCGCTCAACCAGCTCAACTTGCTTGATCAAGACTCAATGATTAGTTCTTTGGTGTGGTGATATGTGGTCAAAATATGCATGGTATGGAATACATTTATCAACAAGCAGCCTGAAGACAACTATGGAGAGAAGATGAGAGCGTTTTACCTGTGATTCCAGAAGGTCTGGTGAGATCAATCTAAAATATTATCGTCACACTGATAAATTCTAGATTCTAATCAACATCAATGAGCTGATATTGTTTTGTAAAGCAGAAATCTGTGGAACAATAGGCCTACATGCAATTCAGGGTGGCAACTCACCACACTTGTCAAACAACATCAACTAAGATTTGGAAGTTAAAACTTCAATTAGATAACCTAGGCCTATATATTTATTGGAAATTTCAATTTGTCCGTTTCCACTTAAAACTTTAAGGTTTGTGTCGCTTTTGACTTTTAAAAAGTGTGAGTGAAAAAGAGTGAAAAGTGGGACAACTAGCCCCTGGCCTCTTATCTGTTAGCCCTATCTTTTACAGCAAATAAGTATTGGGGGGCGCGGCCTCACACACACACACACACCTGTGATCACTTCACGCGCTCCGCAGTGCACGAGACACGGGGGAATTTGCCTAATATCTTGGTTTGTTTTGTTATTAGACGTTTTCGCTTGTTCCATATAATATCCTTTTCTTTTATCTTCCGCATACATTATTTATGCGTATCATTGTGGAAATTCATCATCAAGAACATAACCAGAAAAACGTGGTAAGTCTAAATATTAGTATTTAAAGTTAAAGTATTTGTTGCTTTATTTTGTTATTTATTTTGTTTATGTTGTCGGAACCATAAAGTAATACTACTGTATTTTAGTGCTTTTATTGAGCAGCACAAGTGGGAAATCACATGAAAACTGCAGTCTGAGTAGTTTTTATTTTTATTATTCAAATGTTTATTTTTGGTTTTATTTTACATACATTAACTTTTAAAACCAAATAAATGTAATACATTTTAATAAAATAAACGTATAATAATGATGCATTAAAATAAAAATTAATTGATAACAATACAGTTTATTACAAACAAAATTAGCCTACATTATAACCTTTATTATAAATCATGTTATGCTGTACTGTTTTACTTTATACTTTTTTATTTTTTATGATTTACCATGATAATCATAGTTTCAGCCAAATTACCATATTTAGTAAAAATAATTGTTTCTACAACCATTGAAGGTACCAGGATATTTTAATAGGGATGTCAAGGCAGTTGGCAGCAACCAGTATAGGGTGGAACAGAAATTTTTCAATATAAAAATTTGTTTAACTACAAAGTACTGGTGGTGCACAGATCAAATACTGAGTGAATTTTTCTTCTTCGTCACCCCCAGGCATAGTAAGAGAAAAGAAGCTCACATTGCAACATTTGAATAAAGTTCAAACCCCCAAAAGCTTATTTCCATGGGTATTCTTTGTAGATTTTTGTTAAAGTCTGAATAATCTCATGTAGTAAATAATACTAGTGACACCTGTTTTGACAGTATGAATTATTGAGATAAAAAAATCAAATTTGATAGTTTGATTAAATTTCAACTTTTCTTTCCTCAGTATATGGCTTCATGGCTGTGTCGATACCGCTGGCGGTTCCTGTTCTTCTGTTCACCGTGTATACTGCTGCTCCCAATCTACATCTATGTTTCACTTGCTCTGACTTATGTCATGGAACATGGTCCACCTGGTGCTCATCCTATGCTGCAGACACACTTTACTGCCAGTGGTATCAAACTCTCCAGAAATCTGGCTCCCCATCCTGCGAAATCCTTCTGGAGGAGCGAGCTAAACAGTGGAGCACTATGGAACGTCATCCAGTATATGACGGATTCCCAGCATAACCCCATCCTAAATCCTCAACTGTCTGCAAACCCACCTGGTATTTCTTACAAACCAGAAAGGAGAAGAAGTGGGAATGGATGCTCTCCAGATAATGAGATTAACAAAATGATGCCAGATTTCTTCACTCTACCAACGCAGATGAAGGATTTTGTGACCAACATGCACTGTCGAGACTATCCGCTGATCATAGACCCTTTAGATGTTTGTGATCGTGGAACACTAGCAAAGAATCGGGCACCAACGTTGCTCCTGGCCATCAAAACTCAGACTGCAGATTTTGTGAACAGAGAAGCAATAAGAGAAACTTGGGGGCGTTCGGGAAGGATAAAAAGCAGAGGTGGGCGGCAAAGGCTTGTTCGCAGGGTCTTTCTTCTGGGGAAGTCCAAAGACTTGCGTATTGAAGAGAAATTGCAGTTAGAGAGTGATAAATATGGTGACATCATCCAATGGGAATTCATGGACACCTTTTTTAACCTCACCCTGAAGGATGTGCTGTTCTGGGACTGGTTCTCAAGGCGATGCCCACATGCCCGTTTCATTTTTAAAGGTGATGATGATGTCTTCGTGAGGACGCCCGCTCTCCTAGACTTTCTGCTGGGCGAGGAGGCAAATGGAAGCTTCTCAAATGGATCCAGGCAGCCAAATAAAATGGAGACGTTTGTTGTGGGGGACGTGATAAACAGTGCAGTGCCTATACGCTCTAATAGGACTAAATACTATATTCCACAGAGCTTCTTTAAAGGGCTTTACTCATCTTACCCTGGTGGAGGGGGGGTGGTTTACTCTGGTTCTCTAGCCCACAGGCTTTTGGAGGTGTCGCAAAGGGTTCATCTGTTCCCCATTGATGATGTCTATCTGGGCATGTGTCTTCAGAGACTGGGAGTGAATCCTATCCACCACCCTGCCTTCCTCACCTTTGACTTCCCCAAAAATGAGCCCAAGGAACCCTGTGCATATCACACCATCCTCCTGGTGCACAAGCGTAGTCCAGCTGAGATGTTCCAACTTTGGACAGAAACATCAACGCCCAGTTCTGACTGCAGAAATGCAACGCTGAGAGTCAAAACTAATTGAGTTCAGATGACAGAAGCCAGTTCTCAACAGGTTTTTTTGTTGTTGTTAAAGCTAGTATTAATTTTTACCCAACACATGAAAACTGATGTTATGCATTGCATGGTCTTTTATATGAACTGTTGTAATCTTTTTTTACTTTCACATTTAAGTTGTGATGAAACAGAAGTAGCAGCAATTATTTTCTTCCATATTGTGGTTTAAAGAGAAGTCTGCATTTCATTGGAAGATCAAGTTTTCGCTGAATGATTTGTGTTTTTATAATAACTTATTTTAATTTTTTAATTTTAATTTTAGAAGGGACTGAAGGTAAAATTGTAATAATTGGACATAGAAAAATCTATACCAGATGAATTCAGTGAACACGTAGAGGATACTTGCATAAAGTTATTGCTGATATTTTGGAGGAAAATAAATATGTAACTAGAAAGCATCTTGGTCACTTGTGTATCCTCGTTTCCATGAGATAACAGGAACGAGCATTCCATCAGCTGCTGATGTTTCGGGGAGAACTTCTGTCTCTCTGAAATACTGAAGCCTGATTGAATCACACCTGTGCACTTGCACAGACAAATGACATTTCAGCCTATATAAGTTGGCGCTGAATGTAATTTCATCAGAATGTTTCAACTAAGGAGCAGCAAGCATTGTGGGCATTCGTGGTCTAATGGTTAGAGAGTCAAACTGGTAAGCCGAAGGTTGTGGGTTTGATTCTCAATACCAGCAATAAATGAGCAAACCACCAAACTCCCAATCGCTCCCTGTGCGCCACAGCAAAATTAATGCACACTGCTCCGGCTGTGTGTGTCCATGGTTGGCAGTGTGTGTATATGTTAACTACTCACTACTCCTAATGTGTGTGCACTAACTTTGATGGGTTAAATACAGAAGACAAATTCTGAGTATGGGTTACCATACTTGGCCTTCACATGTCACTTTCTCTTTTTAAGCATTGACGGGTGCAAGTGCAGTAGCATAGCCAGCCATACAACGGTGGGAAGTGGGGAGAGCAGAGGGTAATGACCTGTGCTCTGAATGGAGTGGAGAGCACATTAGGTACATAGCCATGTTTCGGCTTGAGGATGACCTTACAGTTGTTTGGCCCAAACTCAAGGCAAGATTTGGTTCACCAAAAGCGCCTGCATGTTTATCTACTCATTTGACTGATTTTAAAGCCAGAAGAAGGCCAGCCTTAAAGGGTTACTTCAGCGATTAGCATTAAGCTTTGTATCAGTAGAAACCGGATATTCAAATTATCACCCCATATGACCCTGAGACGAGAGAATTATGTATTTTATTTCTGGAAAAATCGTCATTTTGCGTCATCGGAGGAGTGTTTGTCCAGAGGCTAAAGACTACAGCCAGCAGGAGGCGCTGTTTCCTCATGTTTTCAACATCACACTCACAGCACTCGGCTCGCGGAGCTGCGGAGATTCATAAACGGAGCGGTAGAGAGCAAAGTGAGTGTTTTAACTTTTAAACTTCCAATGAAAGTTAAGCTTCCAAAGACATGAACACCTGCCAGACTGTACACGCGCTGTGTATGCAGCCGCAGCCGCAGCCGTGAATCCCTAGACCCGCGATTACCTCAGCCAATGTGATGAATGTAATCCGATCCTGCTGCGTTTGTGCCGTGACGCTCAATCGCCTCACTCGCATTATATCGAACAGACACGTTCAGTTTTTAATTGTAGTGTCTCTAAAGCTGGGCATACACGATTTGCGATTTTCGTCCAATTTTGAACCGAATTCTGATTCGTGCGACTCTGTTTTGGGTCGGGACGATTTTCAGCTTTATCGTGCGTCGTTTGTCGCGAGGTGTTCGTGCAGTGTACAGGGGGAAACGAGAGGCGACAATCCTCTCCCGATCGGCAATCGGATGGTCGGATGAATTTCTGGCGTGTCAGAAATTCTGATCGCCCCTCGTGAGGATATCGCACATTGCCCTATTTCCCCCTCACTGCGCCTGCGCGAAAGCAGAAGTTTAACCATTTAATCTTTAATGCAGCAAGAAAGAAAACGAAAAGAGGGAGATCTTTAAGTTCTGCAGGCAGCTATAAAACATCAGAAATTTAGCAAACTGTTGCTCCACCAGTTCGTTTTGTAACATGCATAATCCAAGTCTTCCAAACCACCATAGCCGTCTCTTTTAATCATTCAGCAACTTGATCATTAATTCACTTGTTTTACTTTCACACTTTATGTATTTATTTACTACCATTATTTAATATTTACTTCATTTTATGATCGCGGGAAATGTGAACCGTCACAAAATGTCATCATGTCATTGTTTTTTTTCTTCCCCTTTTAAATCATGAAGGAGTCAGTGGATATCACGCAATGTGAAAACTTAAATGTGCAAACGCAATGTGCGCGAAAGTCGGTGAAGTCTCAAACCCAAATATTCACTACAGAAAGTGAAAGTAAAATCTGACGAGCTTTCGGCGCATAGGCCTATTATCACAGAGACAATGAGAGATAATGGCTACTTTAACATATGCTGATTACGTCGAAGCCTAACTGTCTTAATTTATTTTCTTAATATGTATCTTGTGGTAGTTGGAAATTGTTCTTACTTTTCATTGAGACTGATATTATCTATAAATAACCCATAATTCCTTGTTTAATTTGACTAAATGTTTTTAAATAATGACGAGTAGGCCTAAAATAATCTATCTATTATTTTATTATGCAGCGTGTCGGCTATGCATCGATGCGTTATGAAATTGTTATGGAGCAAATTAAGCGTAATATCAATTTAATAATAAAAGTAGGCCTACTTTTATTATTAAATAGATATAGCATTTAATTCAAAATTTGTATACATGCATTGGAAACGCTAAATCCTCTTGATAGCGTTAGCTGATGCATTTGATACTATCATAGCGCATGGTCCAGGCCTTTATTGAATGGAGGCCAGAATTAGAGGCAGGCCTCAATTTCTATTTGAGCAAATCAAACTACCAGTAGAATGAATAAAAATGAGATTTGGCATCAACCTATAAAATACTAGGTTCATTTATTGAAAACATACAGTTACCATAACATTATGGTATGCATACAGAACATTAACAAATACAGGTAATTCAGGCAATTCCTATGAAAAAATAAATTTTCTGTGTTTTCTCAGTCTAGAAGGCACCAAATTCAAAAATAATTTCACATTTCTACTACATTAATGACCCAGTTTAAATGCAGATTCATCTTCCCAGCGCTGAAGTACCCTTTAAGCGTAGCTCAGCAGCTCGAACGGAGGACCTCGAAAGGCCCTGAGGACTGTGGACAAGTCCTAGGTCGAAACAGTATAGGAATGAGGCGGATACAGCCTTCTGGCCCCCTTTAGGAACCTCACTATTAAGTCATTCCTACCCACTGACTGCGTTGTCTTAGTAGTGTGCAGGGCAAGGTCAGTTGCACTGCACATTTCCTTAAAAGCAGCAGGGTCTGGGCCGGACTCATTCATAGCGTGGAGGAGTTTGACTTGGAGTACTTGAAGGACCGCCATCATGTGGAGAGCGGATCCAGCTAGACCGTCCACAGAGAATGCTCTGGCTGCTAAGGTAGACATAGTCCTGCATGGCTCAGAGGGGTGGGTGAACAGCCTTGGCTCTCCATCCCAGGGCAGTGGGCAGGCAGAAATCGCATCAGAAAAGGGCACTGGTCTTTGCAGGAGGAGAGCACTGGGAAATCCCTTTGATATAGGGAGAGTGAAGCATGCGTGGTATGGGCTGGTATGAGTTCACTTAGTCCTGTCTGCTTAGCCCCACGACTGTCAGGCTCCAGAGAGAGAGAGAAAATTGGAGCACGACGGGCAGAGCCGCTTTCTTTAGAGACTCGTCCCCTCACATTGTGAGCAGTCTATCTCGTTAAAGGGGTACTTCAGCGCTGGGAAGATGAATCTGTATTTAAATGGGTCATTAATGTAATAGAAATGTGAAATTAATTTTGAATTTGGTGCCTTCTAGACTGAGAAAACACTGAACATTTATTTTTGTCTCATGGGGATGAAAGACAACAATTCCCAGAATACACTTCGCTGCCCTACTCTAGGCATGGCTACTGGCTGGATCACTTGCCCACGTTCATTTTCATAAAATCAGTTCAGTTAGAGACACTACAATTAAAGGGGTGATGAATTGAGAATCAAACTTTCCCTTGAGCATCATGATATAAGAATGTTCTGTAAGTTTCAGAGCTGAAAACGTCCTTGTTAGTCAAAGAAAAGCTTTTATAGACACCAGGCCCAGAAAACGAGAGCTGGAATCCAATGACGTCATGGGAAGAAGAAATGCAACTCAACTTAAATGCAGATTCATCTTCCCAGCGCTGAAGTACCCTTTAAGCGTAGCTCAGCAGCTCGAACAGAGGACCTTGAAAGGCCCTGAGGACTGTGGACAAATCCTAGGTCGAAACAGTATAGGAATGAGGCGGATTCAGCCTTCTGGCCCCCTTTAGGAACCTCACTATTAAGTCATTCCTACCCACTGACTGCGTTGTCTTAGTAGTGTGCAGGGCAAGGTCAGTTGCACTGCACATTTCCTTGAAAGCAGCAGGGTCTGGGCCGGACTCATTCATAGCGTGGAGGAGTTTGACTTGGAGTACTTGAAGGACCGCCATCATGTGGAGAGCGGATCCAGCTAGACCGTCCACAGAGAATGCTCTGGCTGCTAAGGTAGACATAGTCCTGCATGGCTCAGAGGGGTGGGTGAACAGCCTTGGCTCTCCATCCCAGGGCAGTGGGCAGGCAGAAATGCACTTTGGCAGCCTCCTCAAGGGGGGAAGCTTCCCTCAGCCTTTTCCCCAATGCTGTCAAAAGTGGTGAGGGCGGGAAAAGCAAACGAATGGACACACGCCAAGTAGGGGGCCTGCCACGATCTGGTAAGTTCATCATGAACTTCTGGAAAAAACAGGGCAGGTCCCTGGCTGGTTGCTCACTGGCAGTGGCCCGGCTGAAGGAATTACTTGTCAGAGCAGTTGTGGGAAGGCTCTTCTGAGGTTGACCACTCTTTAAAAGCCTTGGTAAGGACACAGATAGGTTCGACGTCCAGACCAGGCTTTCATATCACCTGGCTCCTTGGGAGTTCGACCACTCCTCTGCATCAAATAATTAAATTGGGTCATTAATGTAATAGAAATGTGAAATTAATTTTGAATTTGGTGCCTTCTAGACTGAGAAAACACAGAAAATTTATTTTTGTCTCATGGGGATGAAAGACAACAATTCCCAGAATACACTTCGCTGCCCTACTCTAGGCATGGCTACTGGCTGGATCACTTGCCCACGTTCATTTTCATAAAATCAGTTCAGTTAGAGACACTACAATTAAAGGGGTGATGAATTGAGAATCAAACTTTCCCTTGAGCATCATGATATAAGAATGTTCTGTAAGTTTCAGAGCTGAAAACGTCCTTGTTAGTCAAAGAAAAGCTTTTATAGACACCAGGCCCAGAAAACGAGAGCTGGAATCCAATGACGTCATGGGAAGAAGAAATGCAACTCAACTCATGAATATGTATGCATGCTTCTGAAGCCCTACCACAGAGTCGTGGAGCTAGAGCTACAGGTTTACAGAGCAGTGATCATGGGGAGCAAAGTAATATATTTCTCTGTGCCAGGTTGTGGGAGAACACAGTCGCTGCATAAGCTTCCTTCGGATGCCACTATTAGGAATGAGTGGTTGAACTTTATTTTTAATGAAGTTCCAGCTCACGTGGGGAAGACATGTACGTACCCGAAGAGTGGGGGGTCCTTCCACGGCAAGCAGAAGGCTTCTTTCTCGTATTCTCTTCTTCGGAGTCGAGCAAGGATGATCTTTGGGACTTCTTCAGCACTGACTTTTGGTTTGCTGAAATGACATTTGTACAATTTCACAGATGTGATTCAGTCAGGCTTCAGTATTTTGGAGAAACTGGAGTTTCCCCCTGAGTGAACTGTATCGAAAGGGAACAACATGCTGACGTTTTCATAACTCATTACACATATTAGTTCTTTTTTTAAGCATAAACTAAACTCACTTAATTTTTTTTTTTTACATTTTGACATTATTTTACATTTGCATCTAAAAAAAAAAAGGGATATTTTTAAATTGTATTGAAAAACAGGACAAAAATATTAAGGAAGATGTTATTTTTTGCAATGCATGCAAGATTTATTGCCACTATTGAAGACTTTCTGCTCTGATTTAAGTCTGTGTTTGTGTAAGGGTGAATAAGACATTTTAAGAGCTTTTTAAGACCCACAGAAATCATGACTGGCCCTCGCTCATCCAGCTCATCTTGTTTGAATTTCCTGGAGAGAAGATGAGAGTGTTTTACCCATGATTCCATATAGAAGGTCTGGTGAGCTCAAACTAAAATATTATCGTCACACTTATAAATTCTAGATTCTAATCAACATCAATGATATAGCTGATATTGTTTTGTAATGCAGAAATGATCTTTGGAACAATAGGCCTATATGCATTTAATGGTGGCTTGTAAACTTGTAAAAACAACATCAATCATGTGTAAATTAAACCAAAACATACAAAACAGCTGTCAGAAACTCTTGACTGCAATAGAATCTAATACTGTTGTGAAAATAATTTTAGATACCCAAGACTTAAAGGTTTGTGTCTATAGAATTTGACTAATATTCTCTGGAGTGAAAAGTGTGACAACTAGCCCCTGGCCTCTTATCTGTTAGCCTATCTTACAGCAAATTAATATCGTGGGCGCGGCCTCATACACACACACACACCTGTGATCACTTCACGCTATACGCAGTGCACGAGACACAGGGGAATTTGCCTTATTTCTTGATTTATTTTGGTATTAGACGTTTTCGCTTGTTCCAAATACTATCCTTTTTTATCTTCCGCATACATTATTTATGAGTAGCATATTATTGCGTGAATGACGTGCAATTCATCATAACATAGGCCTACATAACCAGAAAGACTTGGTAAGTCCAAAGTCTAAATATTAGTTTCGTTTCGTTGTTGGAACAATAAAATATCACAAATCGACTTTCATCTTTTAGAGTAGCACAAGTGGGACATTTTATATTAATTTAATTTGTACAACTGTACATTTTTAATAACATAAATGTATAATAAGTAGGCCTACTATTAGTTGATAAACTATGGGTATTTTTGTAGATTTGTTTTTAAGTCTGAATCTGTAATATATGTGTTGAAAGTCTGAGTGATTGAGATAAAACAATCAAATTTGATGGAACTTTAAATTTTTCTTTCCTCAGTATATGGCTTCATGGCTGTATCGATACCACTGGCGGTTCCTGTTCTTCTGTTTGCCCTGCATAGCGCTGCTCCCAATCTACATCTATGTTTCACTTGTTCTGATCCATTTCATCAAACATGGTCCACCTGGTGCTCATCCTATGCTGCAGACACACTTTACTGCCAGTGGTATCAAACTCTCCAGAAATCTGGCTCCCCATCCTGCGAAATCCTTCTGGAGGAGCGAGCTAAACAGTGGAGCACTATGGAACGTCATCCAGTATATGACGGATTCCCAGCATAACCCCATCCTAAATCCTCGTCTGGCTGCAAACCCACCTGGTATTTCTAACAAACCAGAAAGGAGAAGAAGTGGGAATGGATGCTCTCCAGATAATGAGATTAACAAAATGATGCCAGATTTCTTCACTCTACCAACGCAGATGAAGGATTTTGTGACCAACATGCACTGTCGAGACTATCCGCTGATCATAGACCCTTTAGATGTTTGTGATCGTGGAACACTAGCAAAGAATCGGGCACCAACGTTGCTCCTGGCCATCAAAACTCAGACTGCAGATTTTGTGAACAGAGAAGCAATAAGAGAAACTTGGGGGCGTTCGGGAAGGATAAAAAGCAGAGGTGGGCGGCAAAAGCTTGTTCGCAGGGTCTTTCTTCTGGGGAAGTCCAAAGACTTGCGTATTGAAGAGAAATTGCAGTTAGAGAGTGATAAATATGGTGACATCATCCAATGGGAATTCATGGACACCTTTTTTAACCTCACCCTGAAGGATGTGCTGTTCTGGGACTGGTTCTCAAGGCGATGCCCACATGCCCGTTTCATTTTTAAAGGTGATGATGATGTCTTCGTGAGGACGCCCGCTCTCCTAGACTTTCTGCTGGGCGAGGAGGCAAATGGAAGCTTCTCAAATGGATCCAGGCAGCCAAATAAAATGGAGACGTTTGTTGTGGGGGACGTGATAAACAGTGCAGTGCCTATACGCTCTAATAGGACTAAATACTATATTCCACAGAGCTTCTTTAAAGGGCTTTACTCATCTTACCCTGGTGGAGGGGGGGTGGTTTACTCTGGTTCTCTAGCCCACAGGCTTTTGGAGGTGTCGCAAAGGGTTCATCTGTTCCCCATTGATGATGTCTATCTGGGCATGTGTCTTCAGAGACTGGGAGTGAATCCTATCCACCACCCTGCCTTCCTCACCTTTGACTTCCCCAAAAATGAGCCCAAGGAACCCTGTGCATATCACACCATCCTCCTGGTGCACAAGCGTAGTCCAGCTGAGATGTTCCAACTTTGGACAGAAACGTCAACGCCCAGTTCTGACTGCAGAAATGCAACGCTGAGAGTCAAAACTAATTGAGTTCAGATGACAGAAGCCAGTTCTCAAAAAGTTTTTTTCTTATTTTTCTCAGTTCTCATTTAACACTTAAAAACTGGTGTTACGCATTGCATGATCTTTTGTATGAATTTGTTTTTAACCTTCACATTTTTTAAAGTTGCGATAAAACCAAAGTAGTGGCAGATATTTTCTACAAGAAATCTGCATTTCATTGGAAGATCAAGTTATGCTTCAAAAAAATAATTTAACATATGCAAGAGTCATTCATATTAAGATCTATAACATGCAATGCATTTTTTAAAAAATAGATAAGATTAATAAAGTTCATGCTTACATTCATAGTTTTAAATCTTCCTTCAAAAATGTAAAACAAGAAAAAAAAAAATATATGGACAAAATTGTGGGCAAAATGATGATACAAATGAGCATACAAAACAAAGTTTATTACAAAACCTTATTTACAAGAATTATGATACATAATCTGTTTCCTTTTAATGAAACAAATGACTTTTAGATTGGAAACATTCAACTAAACCAGAAACACCATCTGAAAGCCATTCGAGGGAAATGATTCAGTCTCAGGCATTGTGAATCATCATAGAAAACTGGACTTGGTCATGCTGTAGTGTAAGCAGTTTGCTTGTTTTATGCTCTTCCTTTATCTTCTTCCTTTTCCTCATCTTCATCCGTGTCTTCCTCACTCTCACTGTAGAGAACAGTGGCACGATTGGTGTTCACAAAAAGATCGCTGTCATCCACCTCCGAGTCGCTGTCCTCCTCCTCCTCGGTTTTTCTTTCACTTCGTTCTTTCGGTGTTCCCTCGTTCCTCTCACCGGATGTGCGATCCTCCTGGAATCCTTCTGGCCTGTGTGAAGTGAGAAGACAAGGTTTACTAAACACATTTCAGCTTTGTTTTCTTGAATAGATCCGAACACATGATAATGGGAATTACTGTTGTCTAATGCCAATGCAAATATAAACATTACAGACAAACATATAGCAGGTGCATTTAGTTTGTCTATATATAAAACTGTGAAATATACATTATGTTTATGTGGTGTTTTTAATATGCTTGAAGACAAACCATGTACAAATTCATAAGTCATTTTCTTCTTAAAACAGTGAACCAAAGACAGTCACAAAAACACGGTTTGCAATCGCTGGTGTTTCTGACGTCACAAACCTTGAAACCAGTCACGTCAATGAGCCGACAGGCTTCACCGCTTAAGCATATTATTAACTATTCTCTGAAGACAGGTTATCCGGGTATATTTTTCTGTTGATGTGAAAAATCGGGTACATTTAGAGATATAGCGGGTGAATTAAGTATATTACGAAGTTATGATGAACTAATATGCCTTTCTCCAATGATGTTTTAAGTGTTTCTAAGGATCTAAGGATTTTTTTTTTTGAAGGCAGCTGTCTGATTCTGAGATGGCAAACGGGGTCATGGTGTGTGTAACATTAGCAACACATTATTAGTCATGCCAAAAGCAAAACATAATAATCAGGGCTTGACATTAACACCTGCCAGCCCGCCAAATAGGGGTAGATTTCAGCTGTGGCGTCTTAGCCAGACACTCCCACTAGTCACTTTGGCGGGTTGAATATAATTTCAGACTACAGCCAAATTAAATGCCAAGACCGTCGTATCACAAAATATTACAATTCAGTTACAATTCTTTATCGATTAACTAGCAGTTAGTGAAGGCGGGATTGGTGGAATCGCACTGAATGACACACAACAGAAGCGCTCTCTTTCTGTCGCACGCGCGATCAGTTCTCCTTCGTCTGAATAGACAAATACACACGCACACTGATGTCAAAATGTCCGTGGAGTACCTGGCGTGGCCACAGTCGGTTATGGCTTAAGTGTAAGTGTAGTTAACAGTTGGGTAATAACTGGATATGTATCAGAATATTACATCCATGCATTCAGCAGCCAAATTAAATACCTGTCTGTCATTAATGTTAATCAAACAACTGCAGATGTTAAATAAATGTAGCCTATACATATTAAATAAACCTACTGTATTTGAAAAATATATATTTTTTTGGTATACATATATGTTATTATTTTTGTAATTTGCTGCTTTGTTCTTTTATATAGCCTAACAAAAATAACTCATATTAGCCTTTGCACATATTGCCCATGCCAGCTGAGCTGATATAATGTAGTCTTTATTTGGTGGTCACTCTGCATTTGAAAGTTTGAAAGGGTTTGAAATCTTCTAAATCAAGTAAAATTACTCAAAATCAAGTAATTTAAGCATGCCAAAGTCAACTTTAATCATATAAAATGTTATTTCCAAACAGCAAAATTGTGGCCATTGAAAATGCTGAGTGGCTAGTAACTTTGGAAAATCACTAGCCACAGTGGCTGGTAAGCAAAAAAGTTAATGTCAAGCCCTGATAATAATTACTGTTTTGTGTCCGACGTAGAGTCTGTAGAGAGCGATACATAAAACGCATTACCATTTTGATACAGATGACCCTGTATTAGTGAGTGGAGGCGGGGCTCATATTTATGCATCTGTGTATACTAAATGAAGCAAATAAAATCTATTTTAAGGTATGAATTATTTTATTTTTTCACAGGAAAACCAACTTAAATATGTAATTTTACTGATCACGTGAGTTTTAAGGGATAAAATGATTGACTACAGGGGAACTTTAAATTAAAATTATAAAAACTCAATGGCCTTACCAGACACCAAGTTTCCTCAGGTACTGAATATGGTCCCTGTAAAGTATGAAGCTTATTTCTCCTTTCACTTTTCCTCCTTCTTTAATAGGATCAACAATGACAAAGTCTCCTAAAAAAAAAAAGAGAGAAAGATTGTGAAACCGTTTAGTGTCTTTATGAACAGAGTTGTTATATGTCCAGGAAAGGCAGAACAAACTAACCTCGTTTGATCCAGAGGTTCTTGCGGAACTTGGTAGGCATACTGACGAGGAAGCGCTCGCCACTGCCAGTCACAGCTTCATGGAGGTTATTGCCATTACTTCCCAAGACCTGTGATGAGAAGGAGGCGTATAATTATTACTAACATGGTATACTCAGACTATTGAGTTCTCAAAGTCGTACAGATACCAAAAACTACTGCAAATATACCCTCATGATGTGCTGGTCTTCAGTGGGTGTGACACAGTCCTCCAGGACTTCTTTGACTACGTGTTTGCGTTTGGTTGCCTTTGACATGGTGGATGTAAACCTATGAAAAACGTGTCACCTGAAAAAAAAAAAAAATGTGTTTGAGAAATTGAGTTAAGAGGCGTGCATGTGAGAAAACGCACTTGAACTGTCAAGAATGATGCTAAAAAAGCACATTATGACCATAGCCCAACTCACTCAGTTACAGAGTGTGTACTTTTGCCATGCCGCATCAACATGCATAACGTTACAAACTATATCCTGACACCCTGCTAAAACTGAAAACCAGTGGCCACCATCTCATGACCATTAAAAATATAATATTCAAAAATAAAACAGAAAGAACTGTCCTGCTCATTAAATTAAAGCATGTTGTGGAAACATGTGGCCTTCATGCTGACAAGTAAAAACCTTCTATGTCTAGATTAATTTACATTATAAAACCTCACATTTCCATAGTCACTTACCTAGAAACTGTATATGAACCGCAGGTTGTATTCTGAGTTTATTTACTAATGGCATTGAGATGAATTGAGAGCGTTTACACGAATCTTCTACGGAGAAGTGTGAAGCGAAACGCAAAAGTTGAGGTGGAATTTTGACATTTTAAATTAAAAGCCATGCGGTGTGAGAGAATCATAGGCATAATAATTTAGGTATAAAAGAGAAGGGGGTTAACAGGAGATAAATCACAGGTAAGATTTGTATATAACGTCCTGTAAAATATTTGAAAATTATCAAAACAAGGTTTTTTTGTTGCAGTGATAATAATATATATATATATATATATATATATATATATATATATATATATATATATATATATATATATATATATATATATATATATATATATATATTAGTTATATTATTTAATATTATTATTATTAGTAGTAGTAGTAGTAGTAGGCCAATATCATTCGGCGGTTCCGATTTGACTTTTATTTTGAATTATTAGTTTCACCTTTCACATTACAAAATATCCACATCAAGCCAGGCTGATAAAATATGTGATGAGAGTGCAGTTCAGGTTTGTCTGTTATAAACAGTAAACTAATACGACAAACTCGCATTTAGATGCTGTGAACAGTAATCAAAAAGATGTGGCGATTGAAAACCGTCCATCACAAAGCAAGTGGATCTGCCAGTGATTTGGAGGAGTTTAAACGCAAGAGAAGAGAGTTTGAGAAAGGTGTGTGTGTGTGTGTGTGTGTGTGTGTGTGTGTGTGTGTGTGCTTTAACGTTACTATTTCTGGGTTATTTCTTAATCCATGATTTTATATGTTGATTTTACATATGCTTTAATGTTTTCATCTATCCATAGCTCTTAGACAGGCACGTAGAGACAGACAGCTAATCAGCAAGAGACTCCTGCAGAATGTGGATGAGGAAGAGGATAAGGAAGACTCCATGGAGTCTGGCTCCGCCCCTCTGTCACCTGAACAGGTGAGTCTCCAGAGAGAAATGCTCGTTTATTTCTTTACAACATATTGCATGCATGAAAGAGGAAGGTATCTCTTCCTCAGTGAACTATAAATATTGTTTATATGTCATATACAGCATATAGCTTGTGTGTTGTATGTGTAACATTAGGTCAGAGAGATGATACGTGGAGTCCAGTCTGGGGGTGAGGAGAAGGCAGCTCGTCTTGCATCTCTAAGAAAAGCACTAAGAAACCCAGAGACTCAACTTACTTTCATTAAGTATGACCACTAAATTACTTCTTTTTTTTACACATGATTTGGCCAGACCTAAAATCCATTGAAATCCTTTGGGATGTGCTGGAGGAGACTGCTTAACTATTGCATTGTCAATACAAGATCTTGACCAAAAATTGCACCTCTTGATGGAAATAACATTTCCATATATCATAGTAAATCACAAATGATTCTTCATGCTCCCTCCCAACAATTATTTCGCAATTTGAGCCTGATGAATCTTGACATTGTCAACCTAGAATATGGCCATGATGTGTCTTCCTACATGGTTATTTAAGAAATAAAAAGCTACACACTCCATCAGTTAGGGTTGGAAGAACTGTTGCCAAATATATAACATGCTAGAAAAATAATAATCACTGCAGTATGATCCAGTCGTAGACTCTTAAGCATTTCCAGTCATTGATAATAAATGTTTCTTACTAAATCATCATGTTAATTGAAATATTTCACAATATTACTGTTTTAACTGTATTTTTAATCTAATAAATGAAGCTTAGGTGAGCATAAGAGACTTAAAACATAACTTTAGACATCCAGCTATATATACTGTACTTACTAATGCAGTGCCTCTATTTTTCTTCAGATCAGAGAACAGCATGCACATGTTGATCGGGCAGCTCAGTGCTCATAATGCCCAGTGTCAGCTGGAAGCAGCACGCTGTCTCCATCAGCTGTCTCACTCTACTCATCCCAGCGTAGGTCAGGCCTGTCTGCCTGCTGGCCCGTACCTCCTCACCTACCTCTCCAGCCAGAGCACCAAGCTAACGGTCAGTGAGTTACTGTTTGGTTAAAGTCATTGTCAGAGGGATGTAGTCAATCATTCCTCATGAATTTGTCTCTTTTGTCTTTTCCTTTAGGAACTCTGTTTATACACTCTGGGAAATCTGTGTCCTGACAGCGCTGTAGTTAGAGAGAAGCTTCTAGCTCAGGGAATAGTTCCTGCACTGGCACACTGTATTTACGTAAGCTCCTTTGGGTGAATATTAATCGATCGATCGCCTTTTGCCTGTTACTGGTTATAATCATCCTGACTTTCACAGGTCTCAGTATATACTGATAATAGTGCATCCTTATAGGATGAATCACACACAAAGTTTTCTGCAACATATTTTTTCTTCCAGAATCAAGAAATTATATTTTGCATGATGGAAAAATAAGCTTTTTAGGACCATTTTAATATGCCCAGATACTTTGCTTTTTTGGGTTTTTCGTTCTCATTATTTTCAATGGAGATAAAATATATTAATATTTAACTTTTTTATTTTATTTTTCATATTACAGTAATATTTCTATTACTTTTATATTTATTTCTCATATTACAGAATGTATAATAAAATATGCTAAATTGCTATGTAATGCAAAAAATAATAATGAAATAATAAATAAAAAATGCTAAAAAAAATTCTAACAATGCAAGACACACATATGATGATTTTAATATGTCCGAATGTTTATTGGATTTTTTATGTACTTTATTTTCAATTCTACAATATTGAAAATAATATTAGTATTTCAATATTGAAAATAATATAGTATTTCATTACTACAATAGACTCATATACATTTTTTTTTTCATATTACAAAGTTATCATATTACAGAATTTCTTGATGGAAATTATGTGGCTAAATTGTCACATAATGCAAAAAAATAATAATGAAATAAAAAGATGAATAGGCTATATGTGTGTGTGTGTGTGTGTGTGTGTGTGTGTGTGTGTGTGTGTGTGTGTGTGTGTGTGTGTGTGTGTGTGTGTGTGTGTGTGTGTGTGTGTGTGTGTGTGTGTGTGTGTGTGTGTGTGTGTGTGTGTGTGTGTGTAATATGTATGTATTTATTTATTTTAAGAAAAATATTATTTAAAACTAATGTTTTGGGTTTGGGGTGTGAAATGTCCCCGGGTCATTTCTCTGTTGTAGAATCAGCGGTATAATCTGGCAGTGGTGGAGGCGGTTGGCTTCACTTTGTCTCAGCTGCTACAAGCGAGAGATGCAGCTGAAAAAATTATTCCGTAAGTGACCAGAGTTTGTTACATAAGGATTTTAAGTACAACCCCTGGCAAAAGTTATGGAATCACCACACTAAGAGGATGTTCTCCTAGCATTTTTTTACTTTGTAGCAAATAATCAAATAACAGATATGACAAAAAACATTTCAATAGCTTAACATTAGAGCTCCATGAAATTTCAAATTCGGTTGCATTTTTTAAATTATTATATTGGCATTTTCCAGATCAAGTAGAGTCAAAATTGAATCAGTCTAAAAAAATGCTAATTAGTCAACAGTTAAAAAGGGTGCTTGCACACCGTAGCACAATATTATCTACCTGCAATACCGGAGGCTGCACTTTTAGGACCGCCGCAGTTTCAGGCCTGCATTTCTAGGACCCTAGTTTTTTTGTGACAGCGCCATCTAGCCAACTGTACTCCACAGCACGGACATTTAAACTTAACTTCTTAAATTAGTTTAAATATTTCAAAAGGGTTACCAACGGGTAGGTTTAGGGCTAGTGGTTGGTTAGGACATTATATCAATTAAACTTAATGAATTAAACAACTAAATCATTACTAGGGTCCTAGAACTGCGGTGCTACAAATGCGGTCCTGGAAATGCAGCCTGAATTTTGGTTTGCAGCTGAGAATTCAGGCTGTCATAAAAGCCAGAGTGTGAGCAACAAAGTACTAATTATTTCCTCTACTTGATCTGGAGAAAACAATGCCATGAGTAAAAAAACTTTTTTGTGTCATGTCTCTGATTTTGTTTGTTTGCTATAAAAAAATCTAAAAGTGTGGTGATTTCCATAACATCTACCAGGGGTTTGTATGTGCAACGAATACACTAAGGTCTTGGACACACTATATTGCTACAGTTTACTGTAAATTGTTGATGCTGATGATATTAAACTCAACATGCCACTAATCTCTCTGTGTTTGTTGTGTTTTTAAACCCCAGAGCGGTCATGGCTTCAGAAATAGTCCCTCACGTGATCTCAGCATTGACTCCAGATCCTGAGTTTGGGTTTGGGCCAGCGATCGAGTGTATGTGGTGTTTGCACTATTTAGTCAGCAGGTGTGGCCTTTTCTCCTTTCATACTAACTTTTTACTGAACAAAGACAGAATAATGATGAAGAGTTGGTCTAAACCTGTTTAGTGCCAGTTCTGCGAGATAATGGCCGTTCTGGAACAAAAAGTGACTAGTGGGTAAAAAAATCAGTTGGTATTTGACATGATGTTGTGGTTTGCTTGCAGTAATTTGGATAACTCGATGCTGATTGCACTAGGAGCCCTCTCACAATGCAGTGCTGTTTTGATAACACTAGGAGGTGCTGTTGCTCAAGGAAACCTTGAGGGTGGAATGGAGTTGGTAAGTCATCACAGCAAATATATATATATATATATATATATATATATATATATATATATATATATATATATATATATATATATATATATATATATATACATATATATATATATATACATATATACATATATAACCCACATCACATACATACTGCACATGTGGTTTAGATTGAGAGTAATTTTAAATTGGCATGTTCACTGAACAGAAACTTAAATTAGCATATTTCAACCGACCAATAAAATAAAAGTGTTTTTAATACAATAAAAGTCAACCTTCAAATAATTATGTTCATTTATGCCCTCAATACTTGGTCGGGAATCCTTTTGCAGAAATTACTGCTTCAATGCGGCGTGGCATGGAGGCAATCAGCCTGTGGCACTGCTGAGGTGTTATGGAGGCCCAGGATGCTTCGATAGCGGCCTTAAGCTCATCCTGTGTTGGGTCTTGCCTCTCTCAACTTTCTCTTCACAATATCCCACAGATTCTCTATGGGGTTCAGGTCAGGAGAGTTGGCAGGCCAATTGAGCACAGTAATACCATGGTCAGTAAACCATTTACCAGTGGTTTTGGCACTGTGAGCAGGTGCCAGGTCTTGCTGAAAAACAAAATCTTCATCTCCATAAAGCTTTTCAGCAGATGGAACCATGAAGTGCTCCAAAATCTCCTGATAGCTAGCTGCATTGACCCTGCCCTTGATAAAACACAGTGGACCAACACCAGCAGCTGACATGGCACCCCAGACCATCACTGACTGTGGGTACTTGACACTGGACTTCAGGCATTTTGGCATTTCCTTCTCCCCAGTCTTCCCCAGACATGCAAAATTTGAGCGACAGTCCAGTGCTGCTTCTCTGTAGCCTAGGTCAGGCGCTTCTGCCGCTGTTTCTGGTTCAAAAGTGGTTTGACCTGGGAATGCGGCACCTGTAGCCCATTTCCTGCACACGCCTGTGCACGGTGGCTCTGGATGTTTCTACTCCAGACTCAGTCCACTGCTTCCGCAGGTCCCCCAAGGTCTGGAATCGGTCCTTCTCCACAATCTTCCTCAGGGTTCGGTCACTTCTTCTCGTTGTGCAGCGTTTTTTGCCGCACTTTTTCCTTCCCACAGACTTCCCACTGAGGTGCCTTGATACAGCACTCTGGGAACAGCCTATTCGTTCAGAAATTTCTTTCTGTGTCTTAGCCTCTCGCTTGAGAGTGTCAATGATGGCCTTCTGGACAGCAGTCAGGTCGGCAGTCTTACCCATGATTGTGGTTTTGAGTAATGACCCAGGCTGGGAGTTTTTAAAAGCCTCAGGAATCTTTTGCAGGTGTTTAGAGTTAATTAGTTGATTCAGATGATTAGGTTAATAGCTCGTTTAGAGAACCTTTTCATGATATGCTAATTTTTTAGATAGGAATTTTGGGTTTTCATGAGCTGTATGCCAAAATCATCAGTATTAAAACAATAAAAGACCTGAAATATTTCAGTTGGTGTGCAATGAATCTAAAATATATGAAAGTTTAATTTTTATCATTACATTATGGAAAATAATGAACTTTTATCACAATATGCTCATTTTTTTAGGAGGACCTGTATATAATCCAATTAGCAATAGTTTTATAATAAATTCTTACTATTACATTATTTTCCGAATCTCATGAAGCATAATGGAATTGTGGTATAGATGCTGATTCAACGTCGTAATTGAGCTTTCATACAATCATATTTAACCTTCAGCTCTCAAATTGCAGATCAAATTGCATATTTTATCAGCAACATGATCCTGTGGTTCCTGATGAGTCTCTCATCCTCTGAAAAACTCATAGAAATCATACTGCTTTTCTCTGGACCCTGATTTTGTTTTTTCGGTGCAGCTCATTTGGCCTCTTCTGCGTTGTCTTGGTAACCTGCTGGTCAGTGGAGGTGATGTAATGCCTGAGGACACTCGTCTCCTCGCCACGCTGTGTCTCTTCAGTCAGGCTTACCTTCACCTTCATCCTGCTCTGTCCAGAGAGAGCCTGTGGGTGCTCAACAACCTCACTGGTGAGCGGGACATTAGCATAATTTGCTCAAAATGATTTCCATCCCAGTTAACTCAGCAATAAAGCTCAAACTAAAATGAACTTGCGTATTGATTGTATTGATTTACCGATGTACTATTTTTTTTTTTTCCAGTTGGTTCAAGTGGGTTCTGCTCCGGCCTGCTGCTCCTTAATATGGTTCCCATATTAATCCAATTTCTGTCTTTTTCAAAAGGAATTAACTCAATGGTGAGAAACAGGCATGCATATATACATTACTCTAACATGTATACCTACATTTTTGGGCTCTGACCCACTATATATAGATATATTTAAGGTTTTTATTAGAAGTCTCTTAATCTCACCAAGGCTGCATTTATTTAATTTAAAATACAGTAATACTGTGAAATTCTACTACAATTTAAATTAACTGGGTTCTGTTGTTATATATTTTTAAATAAAATGTATTCCTGTGATGCATGCTGAATTTTCAGCAGCCTTTACCATGATCCTTCTGAAATCAATATATTTCAATAATGAAAACCGTTTTTGATGCTTAATATATATTCCATTTTTCAAAACTTTGGGATAAGTAAGATTTAAAAATATATATAATTTAGCAAAGGCACATTAAATTACTTAAAAACACACACATATAAAATTATAAAATAATTACATAAAATTATATATATATATATATTTTTTTAAGTTTCTATTTACAGTGCTGTTCTTTTAACTTTCTATTCATCAAAGAATCTCTGTTTAACTTTAATAATAATAATGCATGTTTCTTTAGCACCAAATCAGCATATTAGAATGATTTCTGAAGGATCATGTGACACTTAAGACTGGAGTAATGATGCTGAAAATTCAGCTTAACATCACATGAATAAATTATATTTTAAAACATATTACAACAGAAATCCGTTAATTATATATAGCTATAATATTTCACAGTATTACTGTTTTTACTGTATTGTACTGTCCTGATAAAATAAATGCAGCCTTGGTAAGAAAAATTAAAAAAACGTAATTTTTCCAGACTTTTGACCGGTACTATATATATTATCTCTCTGCTGCTGTAGTTCTACTCTACTCATATTCACAAAAACATGTGCATTTTGATAACATGCATCTAATGTTCTTACAATCATTAATGTTTGTGCAAGGCACTGAGAGTTCTGGGTAATATCGCCCATCATGGCACAGAATACTGTGTTCGTTTAACACAAGCAGGGCTGCTCACTGCCCTCTGTGCCACACTGAAGATGGCCGAGCCGGAGGTCGTCACGCTGAGCCTGGAAGTGCTGTACATGCTGCTATCCAGCAGCCCACAGGTGAATATGATCATATAAACCCTTTCTCACTCAAACAGTGTCATTTTCGTATCACTGAGATACTATTATAGTGTTCATTAAAGGTACACAGTGTAACTTTTTGCCCTCTAGCGGTTAAACAAAACTGCATGCATTTTGATTGCGCAGATGAATATGACCCTTCACAATAGATTAATCACTCAGAGAAACAGTTTCGCTCTTCGTCAAGTGATCTATTTTAGTTCAGCTCAATGGATGCGTGCACTCACACACACACACACACACACACACACACACACATGCGCGCGCAAAGAGAGACTCTTACTACCACGCAGAATCAACACAACATGTAAACAATATGCTTTTTTGTATTTTCCTGTCAAAACAAAGGAATTTGTTTGGAATTATTCAGATTTTAAGAAGCAGAAGATATCTGGTGGTAGTGGGCGGGACTAATGTGCAAAAGGCAATCTCATTGGCTTGCGCTCATCTATTACCGTCACTGTTTTGATTTCAGCAAATCAATTTGAGCAACTGACAACGTGATTAATATTCATAAATCCAGCAGCTCATCAGTCTTTAGTGCATTGTATATTATTATTAATAGTAGAATTAGTAGTAGTAGTAGTATCTTATTAATAATTAATATGATCTATTACTATTATATTTTTTTACAGAAACACTGAATGACCAACAATATCTTAAGCACCACCACCAGTCCTATAGTTCAGTTAAAATATCAAACATGCATTCAAACGTGTGTGTACTGTGTATAATTATTATGTATATGTAAATATGCACACATTTATATATTTAAGAAATATTTGCATGTATATAGTACAAATATATTTATATTATATATAGATATATTTAATATATATAAAAAAAATTCTTACATTTATACATGAGTGTGTATTTATATACACATAATAATTATATACACACACACATATTATGTTAACACAAACTTTTATTTTGGATGTGGTTAATCGCGATAAATCGATTTGACAGCACTAATATAAATAAAACAGTATATTAGTCTGGCGAGTAAGCTAAAAAATGTACTAGCCAATGGCGATTATATTATACTGTGTGCATAGAGGGTGGATAGGCTTACCATAGTGAATCAATATAAAATAAAATTTAAGAAGATTGATTGATGATATATTGACTCATTATTTAAATGTTAATTTTAATTAATTTAAGAATTAATTTTATATGTCTATATATTACTTTATGAATTGTAGTTATTTTCATACAAGTTCAACTAGGGTCTGGGTTACTAGCTACATTTTATTCTATTTACAAGTATGGTTTTTTTATGGTTTTAGATTTAGTTAACAATAATAACCTTCCATTTAAAATCACTTTACTTTTATTTTCGTATGAAGATTCATGACAGGCTTAGAATGTTGAAAGCAAATTGAATTGAAGTCCTCCTGCTTGTAACATTTACATTTACATTTACATTTAGGCATTTAGCAGACGCTTTTATCCAAAGCGACTTACAACATAGGAGTACAGGAAGCGATCGGTCATGAATAGGCGAAAAAAGCAAAAAGTGCCTTAAATACCAGGTTTTGGATATTACATAGTATAAGCTTAAGCTAGAATAAGGAAGGAATAAAAGAGAAGATTTTTTTTTTTTTTTTTTTTTTGATAACAGGTTTTTTTTAATGATGTAACAGGTGATTGAGGATTTTACGAGGTTAAATGGCTTTCCTCTGCTGGAAGCGATTCAGTATAACAGTGAAGAAGAGCAACGTGTCAAAGCTGCCTACATTCTCGATCATCACTTCCCTTCTTTCTCTGAGGTCAATACTGCATTAACCTGCTCATATTTATGGAGATATTATATTTTAGAAATGATCTCATTCCTCTTACTACTTCTTCTTTTTTAAAGGTGGACAGCCTTTCAACATGACACCAATGACAGAATTGCAAAGATCTTTTTTTTCCACTTTCTTTTTCATTTAAAGCAAACTTAATTTTCATCAAGATGGACACTTAGTTATGCATTCTGGTTTTATCAAGTGTGCAGCAAATAAATGGATTATGCCTAAATGCTACTTATGTGAATTTTATTTTTCTTCTTTGATAATCAGTCTGACCGTTGAATGCAATGGTTCAATCGTTTTATTTATATAAATAGTTTTATATTTATGTATGTGCCTTATAACCCAGTCTGATTTTGCCATGTCTTCAAAATTCAGTACATTAGTTATACTACCCTCACATCGTGACAAACACATACTGTGTAAGATTCATGGCCAATAAGAAATATTTATTGATATATTCACAAATATGCATGTAATGAACGGATTGATAAACTAATTTTATATAAATCACCATAGTAATGCACTATATTAATGTCAATATCTAAGATGTATAGTTTATTATTAATGTAAATGAAGCGTTAATCTATTGAAAACAGGTAAACATAGTGCACACAAGACACAACTGCTGTATGTGTCTGATATGAAACACTTTGTCCTTTTATGTAACAGCGCCGTTCAGTCGTTATGAAAGCGCAGAACGGTACAGCTGACCTGCGCGTGTCGATGAATGAAGGTGACACCATTATTTGTGTTTAATCCGCTGATTTATGACTAACGAGGTTTGCAGCACGTTTGATCAGTGTTTGTCTGCTAAGCTACACTTTTCCCATTACTTTGTTGTTGTTTTTAGCATTGCAGCTAAGCTAATAGCATGAGTGGAAAGTGAATTTCTCTCACGCGAACTGATAAATGGATACTAAACATACATCCGATGTTTTTAGAAACTGTTTACACACGTTGTCGTATCCTAGTTGGCATAAAAATACACTTTGAGATTTTTGAAAACATTAGCTACCGGCTACTTTTGAGTTACTTTTCAAATGCTGTGTCTCAAACCTACAGAGCTTAAGTTAACGTTAAGGTTACCTAGACAGCATTTATAAGCTTATTTTTTCCGTGTTTTGCTGTCTAGTTAGGAAGCTCTCTAGATTTCAACAGCTAACGTTACCTGGTTTGTTATTTATTGATCTTAGATTCCTATTGGTTATGATGTTAGTGTAGCTGTTCAGCCATTAAAGACATGCATTGCATTACACTGATTTGGTGTGGTCCTAAAGTCCTGAACAAAAATCTACACTGTGGAGACAACTTGACTAATAATGTCTAGACCTATCTATTCTAGGGTTTAGGGTGTAGTGATTGCAATTAGATTAATTCAAGAACATCATGTCAAAGAGAGACCTAAAATATGATATAAAACTTGTGTGTGCGTGTGTGTGTGTGTGTATGTATGTGTAATCTCTTGTGTCCATTCAGGATCTCCTGCAGAGCTGCTGACCGCCTGCATTTCAATGGGATCCTGCTGAGCGGTATGTAGTCACACCAAAACACAACACGCATTCAACATGTAAAGCTTCTCTCAAACAAAACGTGCATTCATCATGATAAAACCTTACTCAAACAAAATGTGCATTCAGCATGATAACGCTTCAAGCTAACACAACATGCACAATAATCAAGTTTTGTCCAATCACAGCATGCGTTTATCTTGATAAAGTTTCATCCAAACACAACATGCATTCAGCGTGCTAAAACTTAAAGACAACATGACAAAGCCTCACTCAGACAGGCCACATTCAACATGCTGAAACTGCAACCAAATGCAGGATGCATGGAATATGCTGAAACCACAGAAAAATACCAAACAAAACATCCAAAAGACTTAGTTTTATCACCATGATAAAGATCTTGTTTAGTTATAAATGTTCATTTTTTTTTTATCTGTGCTAAAATTTCTCTCCCCTGTTGTTCAGATTCAACTTTATTAAGCTTATTTCTGAGCATCATGCTGTTGATGGGGCAGCTTCGTTTCTGTCAGAGTTGTTTGTGGCACTGCAACAGTTCTCAGCGGCTGTTCTCACTCTGTACTGCGCTGAGGTACGCACGACCAAACCTTATCTGTTAAATATGGATGAAACATGTTTTCATTTCAGCAGTAATAATAAATGCACCTGCCAGAATCAAAATAGTTTAGCTCAAATGCTCAAAACAAATTAGAGTTTTAAAAACAGTATCACACGACACTACGAAAAGTGACTTTCTTACTCAGTATTTTTGTCTTGTTTTCAAGTAAAAATATTTTTAAAAAAGTTAATCAAGATACATTTACTTGAATAGCTAAATTACATAAGGGCACATAAACTTAAAGGCACAATATGTAAGATTTTAAGAACGACTAGAACAATGTTATATATTTGGTTGGCTTGTGTACTTGCATTAGCCCAAATGTTTCCAACAATGTTTAAATCCAGAGAAATCAGCTATTTTAACCAGGACACAGACCCTTTCGTTGCGTCCCGTCAATGGCATCATATCCATGCTACCCTTGATTTCCATAGAAACCATGGAAACGCTAAAGACGCTTTAATATATTGTATATATTTTATTAGACAGACGATCATCCGTTTGGATACATTTATCAACAGTCATTTAGTCGTCCAGCTTTTATTAATATGAAATTCTAATATCGATCTAGATTACTGCAAAGTGCAAGTCTCTCACACCAGCCACCGAGCGAACGCACGTTATAACATAACTTTCAACACACTCAGATGTATTCAGTATGATTGTTTTAACCATGTACAACAGCACTGCGTTAGTCTGGCTCCGCCCTCCTACGTCCTTTCGCTCAATTTTCATTTTCCTTCAGTACTCTATCTGGGATTGCGGTTTATTCTCTGGTATTCTCCGTTCAAATTTTAACCGGTCCAGTCAGCAAACAGAGGGAGTGGCTGAGAACGATGACGTTGATGTTTGTGCGCAAATTTGAGATGACATACATCACGACCAAACGTTAGCGATTGGTCATGGGCCGATATTATTACTCTGGGCAGATCCAATAGTTTTAAACTTTAACAGAGTACCTGACTTCAAGGAAGTTAACACTTGTCAATGGAGAGTGGCCAAATAAAATGTACGAGAGTCTGGTAGAACCAGGCTAGCACTGCGTTACCCCACATACACAACAGTGTTTTGCATAGGTATCTCATTAGCATTCGCTCCCAAGGGCTCTCGGCACATCCTGATTCATATGTAATACCGTAATGTTTAAGTAAACTTTAATACATTCGCTCATTATGAACATGATTTCTGCCCGAGTCTCTCAGATTCCTTGACAACAACACCCATGATTCCACGCTCATTAAAAGTGTCATCAAGCTATGCCTTTGTTTTGAATACGCGACCTCTAGTACCGAAAATGACAAATTATGCCTTTAATTTTAAAAAGATAAAATTAAATTAAAAAAAATATTTTATTTTCCTTACCCCAATGTCAGATATTTTTTCCTAAAACAAAGAGTAAATTTTTTCTTCTCAGTGAAATGTGTTGTAATTTTAGGTTTTGATAGTTTCACTGAAATTCACATTTTGTATTGTGATTTTTGTGAAGAGAGAAAATCCAGTTGTCCTTGAATTTGAGTGTGAGCTGAGAAGTGTTGATTTATTGGTCCTGATCCAGAACATTTATGTAAATGGATCCTTCAGAGCTGATGTTGTCATATCTATGGACCAGAATATTATAGAAACATGGAATACCTGAAACATCTGATACCTAACAACAATTAAAGTGATAGTTCACCCAAAAATGAAAATTAGCCCATGATTTACTCTCCTTCAAGTCCTCTTAGGTGTATATGACTTTCTTCTTTCAGACGAATAAAAGTTGAGTTATATTAAAAAAGTCCTGGCTCATACAAGGTTTATAATGGCAGTAACTGTTTATGAAGTCGATAAAAAACTCCATCTGTCCGTCAAAAAATATGCTCCACGCTCCGGGGGGTTAATAAAGGCCTTCTTAAGCAAATCATTGCGTTTGTGTATGAAAAATATCTATATTTAAAACTTTTCAATTAAAGTTCCGGCCGATAATCCAGTTTAATATAACTCTGATTGTATTCGTCTGAAAGAAGAATGTCATATACACCTAGGATGACTTGAGGGTGAGTAAATCATGGGCTAATTTTCATTTTTGGGTGAGCTAACCCTTTAAACTCCCATAGCAACATCCTGGCAACCACCCACATTTTTGTTGGAAAATATAAAAAAATATTTTTGACATTGTTCTTATTAGGCTGTCATATTGGGTAACTTATTTTTTGTATTATTATTATCATCGGGGCATAAGATAATGAAATTTGGCTGCAAAAAATTGCTTGAGAAATTATTTGTTTTAATTGTCTTTTATTCTGTTTATAGGTCATCAGCCAATTACTATGAACTTCTCGGGGTGCAACAGGATGCTACACTGGAAGAAATTAAGAATGCATTTTTTGACAAGTCCAAAAAGGTTTATTTCTCATGATTATGCTGTCATTTTTTTGTCATAGGCCGATTTCTCAAACAGGGCTTAGACTTAGCCAGGATTAGGTCTTAGTTCAATTAGGGTGTTTAAATAGCTTTTATAAACGTGCCTTAGAAAAAAAGCATTACTGGTGTGCATCTTGAGACAAAACAATGGCACTGGCATATCCTAAGATATATCAATGCAAATGACTTTCAGTTAAAACAGCTCAAATTGCATTTTAGTCTGGGACTAGCTTAAACATTGCCTGTGAAACCGGGGGATAGGGTCTAGTGTTACATCTGGCACAAAGCAGAAATAATTAATATCACCTTGTTATTATCTGACTGAGTAGGGCTAACAGCTTTTCATGCATATGCATTCTATGATAATAGGGAAGTCCACACTACACAACTATAATGATAATGACACTAAATGATGTAGTTGGAAGCACTTTCAGAACAGCTGATGAATGATAAAAATAAAAATAAACATTGACAGCCAATCAGAATCCATCATGCTTTAAAGAGTATTTAAATTGACAGATGACATAACTGCCACAGACTTAACAATAACCAGAACATTATCATCCGCTGGTGTGGTTATATAGTTATCGTTCTTGGTGTGAACGGGCCTTAACATCAGATTAACCATTTTATTTTATTTATTGTATCATCTGTATACTTTGAGATTGGAAGAAGAGTTAGCAATATGCATACATATTATGCTCGAAATTGCCAAGCATTTTGCAGTTTGCATTTGTCAAACGTTAAGACAGATTCTCAGAATTTCTTCTCTGATGCATAGTTTATTCTTAGAGTTAAAAAAGTTGCTTGATGCATTCTGACAATTGTGAATAGTTGTGTAAAAATGATGCCTAGTTATTCACCTCCTCACCCCTAGAGGGAGTTGTTCAATTGTGGCAGAGAGACTGTTCCCATAATATTAAATATTTAGCCATTTATTCTTGTATTTTGTTTGTATTTTGCACATTTTTGTTTTTGTGTATAATTTGTCATTGTCTCACAAACTAAAAAAAAACGAAATATGTTTCAATGAGACAGTTTCAAAGGAAACAAACAGAAAGAATAAGACAATTTATGCATGTGTCTGAGAAAGAGAGTGAGAAACATCTGTTTACGGGTGAAGGAGGAAGAGTGACGGCAGGATAGAACCACTGTGTGTGTGTGTGTGTGTGTGTGTGTGTGTGTGTGTGTGTGTGTGTGCAGCGTGTGTGTGTGTGTGTGTGTGTGTGTGTGTGTGTGTGTGTGTGTGTGTGTGTGTGTGTGTGTGTGTGTGTGTGTGTGTGTGTGTGTGTGCGTGTGTGTGACAGGAGATGAGGGTACAAGCCGGGGATATGGGCAATTTGTTTCTGAGTCAGAAGCAGATAAAAGGTTTATGAGCGATGTGACATACAGAACATGTGAGAGCAGAAAGGTGAAAAGGTCATAAAGATGAGACTTGTGCCATATTCTTTTAATTAAATATGATGCATTATCGGATGGTCTTTATTCAGTGTATTTTTTTAATTCAATGGGGGATTGTGCATGTGCAGTCCATGTTCCTTGGATTGTCTAATATTATACATATCAAGTTATAGTAATGTAATGTTTTAACTGTTAAATAATAATAATAATAGTTCTTATTTGCCACTACATGTGAAGTATGTAATTTCTGCACTGCTAGCAGCACCAACCGAAAGCCTTAGTTGGATAGTGAAATTTAAAATCCAGTCAAGATCAGTTATTAGCATTCACACAGCAATGCAGTATTTAGTCATGTGTCACTTCTAATATTATTGGTAAAAGATGTTAAGCCTTTATCTTTTGATCTCCTCCATTCTTTTTTTCCCTTCAGTTGCACCCAGACAGTGACCCATCCAATCCCGGCCTGCACACTCAGTTTGTGCAGCTGAACGAGGCATACAGGGTGCTGAGCAGAGAAGTTTCCAGACGGGACTATGACCTCAGGCTAAGGTATCAGTACACTGGAGGCCCGGCCTTCCGAAGCTCCTCCAGCTCCACCAACAGGTGAGCAACAACTGAGAGACTCTGTTAGCTCTATAATCAACCTTGATTTTATTAAAAGAGATATTACTGAATTGGCAACATAAAGGCTATAGGGTCATTCCATGTCGAATCAACCAAATTTCGGAAATTTCCTTGGCTCAATTTTTTTAATTTTGTTCATATTTTTTTGTAGAAAGACAAACAAATAGTGGTGAAAGCCAAAATATTAAATGTCACAGATGTATATTTTCTGAGTAATCCACTATTTTGTAGAGAGAGGTCAAAGTGACAATTTTCACCTGAGATTGGGAGCCAAATTACGAGGGTGTAAAAATGGGTCTCACATTGGGGTCTCAATATCTATGGCACTGAACTATGTAGGGCCTTAAGAATTAATTTTCCAAAAGAAACGTTTATTATTAGGAATGAGAATCTAGAAGGATATTAAGATATCTTGAATACTTTCAGAGTTACAGGCATGACAAATTTAGTAAAATAATATGTATGGCGCTCAGTCAGGTATGTTCTATGGCTATGCAATTGAGCTGATAGGAAAAAACTAATTTAATTTCTAGTTTTAACATTTATTTGTTCTTTAGATATTCCTCTTTTTTTTTAGTATCAGGTGAATGCAAAGTGACCCACATTTGGTTTTTGACCACTGAAAATGTATAAAATTTACTCATGGAGCTGCATTAATATCTCCATATCTCTGGGATTGGACCATCAAGGGCCTTTAAAATGAAAACACCAAAAGTAAAGTTTGTTAAGAACCAGAATCTAAAAGGATATTAAGATATCTTTAATACTTCCTGAGTTACAAGAATGTGAACTTAAGGCAGAAAAACACAATACGTGCTTTTTGCCATTTTTGAACGGTCACCATTGGCATATAATGAAACAAAGATAGCTAAAGTCAACAGATTTTACTAATAGACCTACCAAACTATGCGTAATAATAAAATATTGATGCTGCCATCTTTCTAAAGTCATTTTTACACCCCTCTAAATTGGCTCCAAATATCAGGTGAAAATAATGGATTACTCAGTAAATATACATTGGTGATATTTCATATTTTGGCTCTCATCACTATTTATGTTTGTCTTTCTACAGAAAATATATCAACAAAATCAAAATTTTGAGCCGGGGACCTCAGGTTGAGTTGACACGGAATGAACGTAAATGTTTTTGTTACAAAAGTTTAGTGATTCTCAAACATGACTGGATGAATTTTGTGCCTCTTTGGGATGGTACCAACTCTTTGGGATGGCGTTGTTCACTTGCAGACCGCAAGGAAAGCTTCTGGAGGGCGCATTAGCGAGTTTAGGTATATTGGTGCAGAGCCAACGGTTGTCTTGTAGGCAAACATCAGTGCCTTGAATTTGATATGAGCGCTATTGGCTGCCAGTGCAAACCATAGACCATGAAAAAATAGGGTTTCTGCGCAGTAGAGAGCAGGAAGTAGAGCCACGATAACAAAACCCTGCCACACTCTTGCAGATGCAGAACAATTCATTATGTTGGTGTGAAATAAACAGTCATGGAAATGTAGAAATGAAAGCTAAAGCTGTCAATCATGACATCACACCCACCGTTTTTATAGCATCAAATAACTAACTAAAACCAAACTTATTAAAAAAAACCACACTTGAAACATTTGAAATTAAATCATCATGATAAAAACTGCATAAAATGACAGAAAAAAATATTTGAGGTGTAATTTGATTGTTTAATTCGCACCCATTAGAATACATGGAGGGGCGGGGTTTATGAGCTGTACTGGGACCGGCCGCCTGGGGATGATCGAGGCACTTTGGCTTTAATTTTTAACGCGAGTGCGGCAGGCTTGGTGCAAACTGATGAAGAAAGGTGTGACATGGGCTTTCTTCGGCATGTTGAAGACCACCCTTGCTGCTGCATTCTGGATCAGTTGCAAAGGCTTAATAGTACATGCTGGAAGGCCCGCTAAGAGAGCATTACAATAGTCCAGTATGAAGGGAACAAGAGCTTAGACAAGGAGTTGTGTGGCCTGTTTTGATAGGAATGGTCTAATCTTCCTAATTTTGTATAAAGCAAATGTGCAGGACCGGGCCGTTGTAGTAATTTGGTCTGTGAAGCCAAACTGATCATCAATCACAACTCCAAGGTTCCTGGCTGTCCTGGAAGGAGTTATGGTTGGCGAACCAAGCTGTGTAGAGAAGCTGTGATGAAGTGTTGGATTGGCTGAGACCACAAGCAAGGTAGCAAGGTTGAGTTGAAGGTGATGGTCTTTTATTCAGCCAGAAATGTCTGTCAGACAGGCTGCAATGCGAACAGCTACCGTTGGATCATCTGGTGGGAATGAGAAGTAGAGTTGAGTGTCATCAGGTTTCTTCTCATCATTTTAGCATGTTATCACTTATAGAAAACCAATGAAAAACAAAACAGAAAATACAAATATTTTGAGATGACTGTATTGTATATAAATATAATCACTTGTCATGATGACTTTTATGATACTTCTGGGTGTATGTGTTATGTGGTTGCAAAAGATCATGGTTCAATGGCTAAAATACCTGTTTTCTGTCTCTGTGTTTCTCAGTGCAGAGGCTGCAGAGAGCATGCGCTATTGGGAGCAGTTCAGGCAGGCCCAGCCTCAGGAGAACACGACTGAGGAGTGGGAAAAGAGAAAGAAGCGGAACATGCGTTTGGTGGGCTACTGCATGCTCACCATGATAATCAGTCTCTCCGCACATTACTTTGGGTTCAGGTGAGACCTAATCATATCACACATGGTATTGCAGTAAACATGTATTCAACATGTCCATCCTAATATTTTTCAACACTTTCTGAATGATGCTGTGCCGATAAGTGAGTGTTTTATAACTGTTTGTGTGAAACGCAGTGCAAAATGTTTTTCTTTTGTCTGTGTATCATTTTTCTGATGAGTAAATGATAATGGTGTGTTGTTTTTTAAAAGGCATTTTGTCTGTCCCAGAGCCAGACAAACCCCAGTAGAGTGCGTTCACTGGTTTCCCATAATCCCTTATGTTTAGTTATGCTTTCCAGTATCAGTGAAATGTTTTTACACCTTGAATTCAGGCGACTGAGATTAAGTATCTTCTATAAACAGACACTGCTCGGTTGACGTGTAGCAGAAGTGCACTTGAAATGTTTTGAAAAATGATCAAATGTTTTATTGCCCATGTGCCCTTTTGAATGTGACCCCAAAGTTATGTGGGCACGTCGTGGATGTCTGTTCACCCCTCCAAATATATATGTTGGCAGTAAATCCATTCACCATTAACCTCTGGGCTGGTCTGTCATGCAGGAAACTGGAAGAGGTCCATAATAACTTCATGGATGAGAAGGACAGAGTCATCAGTGAGATCTACAATGAATCCAAAGAAAGAGCCAGGTGGGGAGCACTTTAAAGTTACACATGTAGCCTCAGAAGGCGCATCAGAAACACAAAAGCTATAGCGTTTGAAACCATGAGGGAAGACATTGTTAAAATGTAAAGGAGAGTAGTTGTGGGACAGGGTAAAATGATTATAGGCTCATCTCATGTTAATTTTGACAGCCTTGATGAATTTTTACTTTATTAGCAACTCATTCATTAGGTAGTACTGAAGGTTGTTGTCGCCGCAGTGATGCAAGAGCACATTAAGTATGTTCAACGGGACTGTGCACTTGCAATGTGGTGACTGAATATTTGAGTACTTGTGTAAATCATGTTTCTGATTTGAACAAATTTTTGGGGTAAATATTTTAGCAATTTGAATAAGGCTATATTATATGGTGCTGCCATATTGAGGGACAAGAATATTACAAATCTGACTTGCACAGTCTGACGCCTTAGCACAGGGAACTTTTTTTGTTAGCTGAACCACTAAAATATGTACTTGAAGCACCCAAATACATTAATATTTCAATAATGTAACAGCAAATTTGCATGTTCACAGTTCTCTGATATCAGTTGATCAAAATGACAGGCACACATTACATTCATACTGTTTTTTTTAGGAACTCAATCATATTGAATAATAAAAACAACAATTTGGAAACATTAATATTTTTAAATGTTTTTGAAGGAAGTCTCTTAAGCTCACCATGGTTGCATTTATTTATTGAATTATCAGCATCATTACTCATGTCTTCAATGTCACATGATCCTTCAGAAATCATAGTAAATGCTGATTTTGTGCCAAATTAATAATAATGGTTCTTATTTTTTTCAATGTTCAAAACCATTTTTGCATGCTTAATATTTTTGTGGAAACCGTGATTTATTTTTGCCTGGATTCTTTGACGAATAGAAAGTTCAAAAGAACAGAATTTATTTAAAATAGAGATCTTTTGTAACATTATAAATGTCTTTACTGTCTCTTTTGATCAATTTAATGCATCCTTGTTGAATAAAAGTATGACTATTTTGTTTTATAAATATATTACTTACCCCAAACCTTTATTTCATTAATGATAATGATAATAATGAATGTTTCTTGAGTAGCGAATCAGCATATTAGAATGATTTATGAAGGATCATGTGACACTGAAATGATGAATATCACTGTAATGATGCTTCAAATTCAGCTTTACCATCATAGAAATATATTACAATACAGTTATTTTTCATTTCTAATATTTCACAGTATTACCGTTTTTACTGTATTTTTGATTGGAAAAAAATACAGCCTTGGTGAGCAGAAGAGACTTCTTTCAGACACACATTGACTGTAGTTCATTAAATCACAGCCTTTTGTTTGACAATTGCACTAAGTTATATCACGATTATATTATATAGCTTAGTAATTTATATTATATTTTTTGTTATAAATTCAATGAACTTTTCATCAACTCACAAACCCCCTGGAGTTCCGTCGCAAACACAAATTTGGGAAACCCTGCCCTTGCCAGAGAGTTTTGCATGGAATAGCACTTTTCTTAAGATATTGTAAAAATCTTTGAATCATACTGCTTTCTGTTTTTTCCTCTAGAGTGAATGGCTTTAAGAAGCAGCAGGAGATCTTGAGACAGAAACATGCAGAGTTCCTGGAGAGATACAAGATCCGCAGTAATGGAGAAGAGAAGTAAAGCAAGGAAAAGACAGATCTAAAGGAAGCTCGTCACCCAGGGTTATGGAGAGAGTGCAGGTTGTGGGGTGTGTGAATTGTATTTTGTGTCAAATACTTGGGTCACAGTGTGTTAGATCCTTGAATAAGGTTCTCAGACGCTCACTGCGTGCTCCAAAATGTTTAAATTTTTTAGCATGCAGTAATATTTCAACCTGGTTTTTTTCGAGCCTGGTTTTTCACCCTACTCTGACAGATAAGGTCACAGAGGGTGCAAGGCAAATTAGGCTGATTTATAGGAGACCAACGGCTCCTCATCAGGTGTTGAAAACACCTGTACACTTACTGTATTGCCTGCATTTTTAGGCGACATTGTAACTGCACCTGGAAAGGGTGTTATGGAAACATTGCATTCCTGATAAAGTAGTTCATCAAAACACTGTACATTGTGCACTTTGTTAAGCTCAGTGTGTGTTTGTGTATGTGTGGCAGAGTTTCTCATGGAAGAATGTTCTGAAGATGGACAGATCAGTGCTGTCCAGTGTGACTTATTTCTGGTGCTGGCAATTTTCCACCTTACTGAATGCAACATCAGATAATCCTTTCTTGAACAGGAAGTAAATGCCGCTTTGGCAAGTAATGAGACGTTTCTTTCTCCCACGTAATAGATCTAGGCTGCATATCAAATACGTTTCCTACAAGTTATTAGATAAGAACTATTCAACAGAATTATATTAAAGTCCTTTATCCTGGATCCAAACCTGTCACAAGGCATAGCGCCGCAAATGAAATCTTCTTAGATATCCATGTCATTGTCTTATTAAAAGAGTTGATACATTTGACATTTAATGCAAATTCTGCAATAGACAGTTACTTGAAATCACCAGAGCGCCTTCATTATTATGTTAAATATTGAGTTTGTGTGGAATCCATCTAATGGAAGCCTTAATGTCATTGGTTTTTGTAGTGATAATTAAAGATGATAATATGGATCTCAATTATGTACGTTTTTCATCTGAATTCATGCGTGTGTATCTACAGCCACTGTTCTTCTACACTACCGTTCAAAGGTTTGGGGTCGCTTAGAATTTTTTTTATTTTTGAAAAAAGTCTTTTAAAGGGTTAGTTCACCCAAAAATGAAAATGAACCCATGGTTTACTCACCCTCAAGCCTAGGTGTATAAGACATTCTTCTTTCAGACGAATAAAATCAGAGTTATATTAAAAGTGTCCTGGCTCTTCCCAGCTTTATAATGCCAGTGACTGTTGCTTTGTTTTTTTGAAGTCGATAAAAGTGCATCTATATCCATCATAACTGCTCCACACGGCACCGAGGGGTAATAAAGGCCTTCTGAAGCAAATTGATGCGTTTGTGCATATTTAAAACTTTATAAATGATCTAGCTTCCGGCGATTCACCGGAAGCTAGATTATTTACTTTATAAAGTTTTAAATATGGATATTTTTCTTTTTGTGAAACAATATTAATTCATATATATATATATATATATATATATATATATATATATATATATATATATATATATATATATATATATATATAAGAAGAAAGATCATTCTTCTTAGAAAGTTTAAACCACATTTATATTAAATATTTTGTAAAATTATAAATGTTTTTAGTGACACTTTTGATTTAATGTGTCCATGCTAAATTAAAGGTATACATTTGAAAAACCTTGCCGGGGAAGTAGTCTGACCAACCCTTTTTGCTACGTGTACGATAAAACAGCCTAAAACATTCCACATACTTGCATTACTGGTTATTGTTTATTTACTCCTCTTTGCAAACAAAAGCGTGTACTACGTCGTTCCCAATTAGCGATGTTCATTACATTCTAGAATCCACTACAGTAGATGCGTGTCACAGAAGCCTAACATTCCCAAACCCATGTGCAGATGTTGACGATCTGGTTTGTTCTGTGACTCCACAGCCAGGGACTCAGTCTGATGTGGTTTTCTGATATCGCATAGTGCCCATATGCAGGTGCTCCTCTGCTCAGGTCTGATCTTGGAGATACCAGCTTTCAGAAATGAGTCAAGGACAGTTTTGGCAGTGTTTTTTCTGCCTGTCTGTCTGTACAAGAGCACCTTCTATCATTTTGACGTTTTTTAAACTAAACTCTTTCAGGGAACCGTCTGGGGAGACTTCACAGAAACGCTAACCACATCAGCCACAGTTCAGCAGTATCAATGGTGAAATCTTCTGACCTTGGCCTGGTTTGTTTATTTGGATATGTGATGACTGGACCTTCTCTCCTGACCACTCTGGGTTTTCCAGAAGGCCTTTAGATAGTTACACTCTGAAAGGGCTCTTTGCGGGTTGTCAGCTCTAATGCTGTAAGCAGTCCAGGAGATATAGAACAGCCCGCATTCCTGCAGCCCACATGAATTTCTTTTTCTTCTTTTTTTTTTGTGTGCTCTGTATAACCCAAACATACCTGTGGGTGATGTTGAGGGTCTTCACATGCAAGCAAAGTGGGGTGGGTTCAAGTTCAGATGCTGCACAATTTAATTATTTTACATTTACACCTTAAAATAAGGTAACAGTATTGACTTCCGAGGCTGGATTATGTTGATAATATAGCCGTGGACGTTGTCAATCATTCACAGCATGTGCAAAATTAATAGTTCTGTCCATGGAATTGCATCACATAAACATGAATGGTGAGAATAGTTTGGCCAAAATGTAAATTGTCTTTCGAAAATGTATTTTTGTAGAACTAAAAAGGAGTTATTTATAGTAGTATGTCCAAGCTGCTGTTTTCCATACATTGAAGTGAATAGGTGATATGGCTGTCAGTATTATACATTTTAGTTGAAGTCAAACTTATTGTTATATTCAGAAGATTTAGATTTCAATTTATTTAAGGTGTTTGACAGCCCGTTCCCATCTACTTTTATTGAGTGAAAGCACTTCACTCGTTTTGCTAAGATTTGAGACGACATATGGGATTTTATAATGGCTGAATTCTAATTTGTTGGATGAACTGTCCCTTTAAGTTCCATCCTTCCGCAGGAAGATATAGTCCCTGGTTGGCAGTCGGTCTCTATGGATGCTGCGCAGTGATATAGTAGCTAGGTGAACAGGTGTTTCGCGTCATAGCCGTTTCCACACTGAAAAAAAAGGTTCGACAGGTAACCTTAAAATGTGATTCACTTTTTTTTAAGTTAAAAAATATTATTAAATATAACGGAATCAAGTAGGTTAGACCTATTTAGGTGAGCTAGATATAGCTACTTAAGATAATATCCACACAGTTTCGCATTTAACTATATAATGGCAGCTAAACATTAGCCAATCCGCATCCAGGACCGAAAGTGAACGTTTTTTAACCGTCATCCTGTCAGATCAGTCTGTTTATAAAAAAGAAATTCTTTGGAAAAGTGTTTGTCTCCTTTAAAAAAGAACCCAAAATACCCTGACAGAGAGAGACAAGCACTCAAAAATAGACAGGAGGGAGTCGGTTAATAATTGTCCACTTCACGATGCGCGAGCGTTACACCTGTGCTGGTTTGCGCGCGAGCAAAGTCTGCGCGTCAAGAGGGGGGGGGGAAAAAGAAAAGTTCCACGAGCGCGACGGTGACGCGCACCGAGAGTTGCGGAGCGTGTGAGTCCTGAAGGGCAAATAAGAGACTGGAAAAACCGACCTTAACCATATCAAGGTGCATTTCTCAGATATGTATTTCATATAGGCGCATGTGCATTGCATTACGCGTGTTGGCAGTATAGATAGTGTGTATGTCGAATTATTTAAATGATAAGATCTTGTATCTGACAAGCAAAGCGTCATCATAGGTTTTGGTGGGCATGATTTCACTGGTGACCTACAGTAGCACGGGATGCGCCACACAAAGCAAAGGGTCTGAAATACCAGACGGGAGACACAGAGACCTTCAAGAGGCTCATAACATCGATTCACAAGGATATATTTATTTGTTACCGGATATATATTTCTCTGGACCATAAGGACGCACTCTACTTCCACCGGGAATTCTGCTGCGAGGGAGCCGGTGTAAATGTAATGCGCGGAATGCATGGAAAACTCTCCTGTAAAATAGCATATGACCCATTGGGATTATTATAGCTAGTTATTTATAATAAGTAGAACCATCTGAGCATCTCAAAAGCCTGCTTTTATAGGCTACTCTGTGAGCCCGTGTTCATTTGCTTTAAAACTTAAAAAATAATAATAATTCATGTTTCCTTTATTTTCTTGTTAAACCATGACAGGAATGACAATTGCCCTGTTTTTTGAGAATCTACTGAGTAAATTGTCACTGTTTGGATTAAATTTTTGTTGGATTCGGATGTGAAAGCGGAATAATCATTCATAGAGAATTAACAAGTGTAAGGACTGGACGTTGGACCTCTTGTTATATTATTTACACAACTACTTCGGACTTTTCTTGGTGAACTCAAACAATGGGGATCAAACTGAGAGTTATTCTGGGAATGTTTCAGTTATTCTCGCTTACCGGAATACCCACGCAATGTGCCAATACACCGGTAAGAACATGCGCTTTATTATTATTATTAAAATAATATTTTTTATTAATATTTAAAATATTGGACAGAAGCATTACAGTGCTATTTAAGTGCTTATTATTTTAATTAGACACTAAAGTGTGTGTTCTTTAACTAGTTTAATTAATCTTTAAACTGAAATTGATTGATTTAACTACTGGTGTGTCTGTCTTTTATCACACACTTGATAAGTATCTTTTATTATGGCAGATTCCGCACCATCGCTTGTAAAATGCACTTTATAGAGCACAACACTCCTCTGGGCATTTTATATGTTGAAATAACCTGGCGGTCATTGACGTTTGGCTGAAAGGGAAAGGTGCTGCTTTTAAAGATATATGCTGTGATAAAACCCACCAATGTATTAGTGATATACTGTTTGTTTGTTTGTTTATTGTTGTCCGAGAGCACGTTAAAGCGAGCACATCATGGGGGTGTGGCCTATCTGATAATTAATACAATGTGGTGATGATAATAATATTGATAATATAACAATATAATATAATGCTAGAATATTTTTAAATGTTTTAACTAGTTTAATTAAATACATATTTATATTAATGCTATTAACACTAAGTTTTTTCTCTCCCCTTTTTTGCGTCTCAATTCACAATTTCTAATATATCTCGTATAGTCGTAATAGGTGTTCATTTTGTATTTATTTAAAAAAAAGTCATATTTTAATATAGGCCTATGCTATATTTGTTTTTTTGGTTGTGTCTCCGAAAGATAGACAGTGACGCACTTCCTTTCTTATCTTTATCTTCACTTACACAAGCTTTTGTCAACATTACAGCCACCAGGGCCAGTATATCACACCTATTGTTAGCTCTATCAGCTTTGCGAGTTGTAGCATATGAGCAGGATTTGCACTGAATTTGCGAATCTCCGTTATTCGCAGGCGTAGCGGTATGTGGTCGGTGTACGTGTGACCACAGCTCTGCTTTATGGATGCATATCATAAGTCTTTATAATGATGCAGCTCCACTCATCGTTTGTCCTGTTGTGTTTAGCCGAAACTTCGTTTATTTATTTTAGACTGCAGTTTGGCTCTGGTATATTTAATTTGATGGTGCTGAGGATGCCGTGAAATGTAAACGTTCAGAATGTTGATTTGCATTGCATGCTGCCAGTCTTGGCGAAAGTGCACCTCAAATGCATGATAAGGTATGGCACGATTTTCAAAAGTCTAACCCCGTGACCTTTTGGTGTCTCCCTGTCACGTGCACAGTGATGATGAAGTTGCCAGGTGTGCAGTCCACAGAAGTCTGAGGCCACTTGTGAAAATACTTGTATATATTTGTTTTTCAAATAATATTATCAGCATAACAACGTTAGAGGAAGTTGAACAATATACATAGTATTTGGTTGGTCTTTCCTTGCTTTAAAGTCACCATGAAATCAAAATGTATAATTACTTTTGGTTACACTTTATTTTACAGTGTCCTTGTTACATATGTTACATATACTTAGTAATAACAGTAAATTACGCATAATTACATGCACCTAACCCTCAACCAAACCCTAACCCTATAGTAAGTACATGTAGTTCATTATTATGACTTAGCACTTAATTGTATATAAATGTGTGTGTATATATTTATATACTTATATGCTGATGATGCAATTATTTATACAGTAGCACAGTCCATGAAAAAAGCCATAGAGCTATTACAAGATTCCTTTCAGGTATTGCAATATTAAAATGAAAATTGGTTATAAACTCTAGAAAACAACAAAATGTATGTTCTTTACTCGTTCTCGTACTAAAACTGTGGTTCCACCTATTTTAACCTTAGAAGGGGACTGTATAGAAAAAGTTATCAGCTATACCTGGGCATGTGGCTCGATGAAAGGATTTTAATGAATTTTAATACTCATATTGAAAATCTTTTAAAAAAGCTCAAAGCTAAATTGGGGTTTCCTTTTCGTTTAAAGAAATATTTTCCCTTTGAAGTTAAAAAGAGAATCATCCGAAGTTGTTTTCTTGCTGTGCTAGATTATGGTGATGTGATCTATACGCATGCAAATCTATCTTCACTAAAAAAAAATGTGTTATCATGCTGCAATACGATTTGTGACTGGTGTTTCCTACACATCATTGTACTTTGTATGAACTGGTTGGTTGGCCCTCCATATATCAGAGGATAAAAATGCATATGCTGCTGTTTACTGCTAAGGCTCTATTAGGCAAATTGCCTCCATATATCTGTAGTCTTTTATCATACTGTACTTGTACTAATAAAACCAGATCCTCTTCTAGATTACTTTTAATTGTGCATAGATTGTATTCTGAATTTGGCAAAACAGCCTTTTTCTCTTATGCTCCTACGCTATGGAATGAAATGCAGTGCATTTTGATGCTATAAGTGCTCCCATCTTTAAATATTCTTATAAACCTTTTAGAGGTTTGTAAAATAAAGTAAAATAAAAAGGTAAATAAAATGTAAACAATGACAACTTAAAATAAAGTGCAACCTTCTATTTGATGGAATATTGCAGTATTTATTATAAATTATTTATTGGTGCACATCATTATTTAAAAATAAATTTGGTGCACTCGTGAACTTTAATCAAAATAACTCCCCATCCCTCTTGCAGCAGCATCATCTCTTCTCTGATGACGTTAGTAAAACGTCAAAGACAGAATGATGTTTTTGGAAGACTATAGGAAGTTTGATTCTGAGTGGTTCAGCAGAGTTGTGTTGAGTGATGAAACACAATGAAACGCGAGTTGCATGGTGATGCTCTAGAGCGGTGTCTGCTGAGAAATATAATAAATGCCTCTCTACCACAGTGAAGCATGGAGGAAGAGCTGTCATTGTTTGCTGCTGGTATTGGTGAGCTATACTCACTGTCAAAAGTCATTTAATGCTTTGATTGAAGGAGAATTTTTCAACAAGACAATGCTCCTGCCCAAATGGCAAAGAAATCCAAGATGTGCCTCGAGAACAAGTGCATCAGGCTCATGTTTTGGCCTGGTCAGAGTCCAGATTTGAACCCTGTCGTGAATATTTGTTCTCACATTAAACACGAATGAACTGGGAGACATTTTCTACCACTAATGAACCGCTTGAAGTCATCGACATTGAGTAGAACCTGACTGACTCTTCGTTCTGTAATAAGCTGTCTGCGAGTTTACCCACACGGCTTAAACAACAGTTACTTTACCTACAGTATTTGTGCAATTCTTGCAAATTTTTCTGATCAATAATTTGTGATTTACAATGGTTAAGACCATTAAAAGACCACTAAATATTTTGCCATTTTGGCCTGGCCCATTTTTTTGCACAGGAAGTGTACATTTTGTCTTGTTCACGAAGCTGTATCCTTTGAAGATGTCGCAACTTCTGTTTCATGCAGACAGCACTGGAGCAGACGTGAACGAAACCTGATGATCATGTTCTCCTGCATGATTTGAGAAGCTCCAAAGAGCATCTTTTGCTTCAATGGAAGCAAAAAACGTCATATGTTCAGTATCACACATTTGGTTATATTTGACCTAGAAATAGTCTAAAATTGTGAATATTATAACTTTTCTCTTGTTCTAATGCATGAACATCTTAAAATGTTTAGTTCACTTCCAACCCTGAAAAAATCCTAATTTTACATGTGATCTCATACTTCTGGATCCGCCATGTAGCAGTGCCTGCCTGATACCTGCTGTTCAGTTTGAAAACCTAATTTCTTAATGCTCAAGTCCATTCACAGATGCCAGACTGACCCAAGGGCCGCAGGTGGAGGGGGATTGTGGGAGAGCAGGGCAGCTGAGCTGATGATTGGTGCACAAACTCAAGGGCTTTTAGAAAGAGAGGGCTGACGCAGCCAAATCCAGCCAACTGCTTCTGCAAAAAAAACCTGGCAGCATTGAGATTTTTAATGTGTGTGTGCATTTCAGGGAGAGAAAGTGAATGTTAATATGTGTGTGAAAGTGTGTGTGTGTGTGTGCTAGTCCCTTTGCCAGCTCTGAGCTGGCTGCTGTATTTCACAATGGCACCAAGGCAGGAGGTAGATGAGGAATCGACTGACTCAACCTTCATATTACGACACAGACTCTGCAGAGTGCAGACGCCTCCCTACACGTAACTAAACCCCCATGCCGTGCAATGATCTGCTTCGTCTTCTGATAAATATTGTTTAATTACATTTAACCTTTATTTATTGCTTTGATGCCATCGTTGCACGGAAACACTCATTCTCACAGCGTGTGTGTGAGTCTGTGAGTGTATAACTGAATGTGCTGGATTATATCAGTGTGAGATCACCTATAATGCGATTGTCACACATGCTCAGAAAACTACCCACACAGAAAGTAGTCAGGCATGGTGCAGGGAAGCCATGTCTGCGTGTGTTGTTTGCGCTGTAGTGCAAAGTCTGCTCCCTCCCTCAGCGGTGACCTTGTTCCAGTGCGCGGACCCCACTCTATGAGGGGCACGTTTGTGTGAACGTGTGCTAACATCCACCTTTATGCTGCTCTGGCACAAATAAACAATAGAAAAGCATGAAAGAATCATTCATGTTTTCAGCATATGTTCACAGTTCTTCATAGCACCATATATGCAGTTTTGTTATTGTCCCTGCTGTATGTTGTGTCTGACATCTTGTCTGTGTCCTTTCCTTTAGTCAAACCACTGGATGCCAACAGAGAGCCACAGATCTGGAGAAGGTATCGAGCCTTGCTTTCTTTTCTATGCTTATTCTCATAGGTGCATGTGTGCTTTACTGATTTAGTGAGGCTATACACTAAAATGGTTCCTTTTGGTAAAATGCCTCTTTGCTAGCTACTGTGTCATTACATAGCACACATAAAGGCAAACTACACTACAGTTCAAAAGTTTGGGTTCAGAAATATAATTCTTTGTAGCGTTACAATTTTTTAAAACATACTTTGAATAAATGCTGTTCTTTTGAACTTTATTCATCTAGAATCCTGACACGATGTATCATAGTTTCCACAAAAATATTAAGCCATTTTCAACATTGATAATAATAATAAATGTTTATTGAGGAGCAAATCAGCAGATCATATGACACTGAAGACTGGAATAAAAAATTCAACGTACCGTTTACAGGAATAAAATACTTTTTAAAATATATGAAATAGAAAACTGTTTTTAATAAAATTACAGTTTTTATCTTAACAACCCCAAACGTTTGAACGGTAGTGTTTTCAATTTGATTTCAGAAACTATTTATTATAGTGAAAGGTCACTTAAATAATCTGCTATTGTAAAAATAGTCAAATGTTTTGGAGAGTAAAAAGATATTTCATGCTACATCATTATAGGTGCTTCAGATCCGTGTATTGTTTTCTTTAAAGTACCAGCACATTGGTGCTTAATATTCAGAGGAAGGTTCTGGGTTAAAGGGATAGTTCACTTTAAAAGGAAAATTATCCCATAATTTACTCACCCTCAAGTCATCCTAGGTGTATATGACATTCTTCTTTCAGACGAATACAATCAGAGTTATATTAAAAATATCCTGATGCTTCCAAGCTTTATAATGGCAGTGGCAGCCCAAAAAAGTGCATGCATCCATCATAAAAGTAATCCACATGGCTCCGGGGGTTAATAAAGGGCTTCTGAAATGAATCGAAGAAAGTTTAATGCCTCCGTCCAACGTCATTGTCTCGCCAGTTAAGTTTTTTTTAATAAGATGAACACAGAAGGCGGTTACCCTAGATATTGTACTTTATAACATGGTAAATATGGATATTTTTTATACAAACACCAATCGATTCACTTCAGAAGGCCTTTATTAATCCCGCAGAGCTGTGGGGATTACTTTTATAATGGATGGATGCACTTTTGGTCTTCAAATTTTGGCAGCCATTCACTGCCATTATACTGCTTGGCTTAGCCAGTAAAAAAAATTTAATATAACTCTGATTTTTGTATTCTTCTGAAAGAAGAATGTCATATACACCTAGGACGGCTTGAGGGTGAATAGATCATGGGCTAATTTTCATTTTTGGATGAACTAACCCTTTAAATACAAATTATGCTGTATAAATGGCCTCTATGACATGCTGTCAGTTATCACAGGGAATAATTGAAATACAGTTTATAAAAGCAAGGAAATATTGTTCCCTTACATTTATATGCTCTTTGCACCAGCTGTTATAGAATTGAGTTAAAAATGTTTCTTTTAAAGGCTTCTGAATAGCTCTGATCTTTTAAATCCAAATACATCCGTTAGATCTCCAAAGTCTTCTGAGCAAAGAGTGTTGATTAAAGTTGAGGGGTGACCATGCCTTTTCTGTTGTTGGGTCGAAACTGTGGAATAGTCTTCTGGGTTCCCTCAGATTACTCTACTCAGAATTTGAATTTAAATCTAAATTAAAAACCCATCTTTTTACACATGCTTATAAATGTCCTTAGAGTATAAGGATCCATTTTTGATACTCTCCTCCTCAATGCATTGCAGTCTAAATTATTTATTTAAATTTGTAGGTCTTTTTAGCAATGTTTTAAAGGGATAGTTCACCCAAAAATGAAAATATTTCAACTTTTGTCTTGGACATGTAATCAAGGATACCAGGAAGATATTGTTTACACTGAGAAACATCAACCAACATGAATTCTGTTCATAACGCGTCTACATAGAAATGGATATTGCGTCAATAATTTAGGTTCTTGCATCAATATTTATGTGTATATAATGTATAATATATTCATGTGCACATATAATGTCATTTTCAATTAATGATGAAGCAGGTTGTCTAAATAATATAACATTCCAGAATGCATTCATGTAAACATAGTTTTATGTCACCAATGCTGTCCCGAACCTGTACGGTTTCATTAAGTGTTTACTTAATCTCTATCTTTCATTTATTCTCTTTCTCTCAGTGGTGAGGTGGTTGGATGTGTATAAGAGAAGCGGATGTCATCCCAGAGAGACGCTGGTGGAAGTTTGGCGGGAGTTTCCGTGGGAGACGCATCACCTCTTCCTGCCGTCGTGTGTAACACTGCACCGCTGTGGAGGCTGCTGCTCCGATGAGGCGCTCGAGTGTGTGCCATCACAAACACACACACTTGTAATGGAGGTACACACACACAAATGCACCTCACAGGTGTCCTACCACTGGTGCAGTTTATCAACTTAACTGTGGACACATTCAAATGATGTTTGACATCCAGTGTCACAATACTTTTTATCTTAATTTTTGAACAGTATATCTATTATTTTAAGATTTATAATCCAACAAACTTCTTTTTGTGAAATGTTGTGGCTTGTTAAGTGTGCTTGAGATGTATATCTGTAAAAATGAATGTCAGTTGTTTGATATTTTGATATTTTATGTGGCTGAATTGTCAGAAGGGCTCTCTGTATATCGGTACGTACACTACTGTTCAAAAATTTGGGGTCAATAAGATTTTCTCTAGTGCTTAACAAGGCTGCATTTATTTGATACAGTAATAGAGTAAACACAGTAATGCTGTAAAATATTACAATTTAAAATAACTATCTTCTATTTTAATATATTTTAAAATGTAATTTATTCCTGTGATGCAAAGTTGAATTTGCAGCATCATTACTCCAGTCTTCAGTGTCACATGATCCTTCAGAAATCATTCTAATATGATGATTTTGCTCAATAAACATCTCTTATTTGCACCAATGTTGAATACAGTTGTGCTGCTTTTTTTCAAAAGAAGTAATTTGTTTTTTAAAAATCGTACTGATCCCACACTTCTGAACGGTATAGTGTAAATGTAACAATATGATAAATTCTCTTCATTTCTCCTTTCATAGAAACATTTCACACATACACGTGCTAACTTACATTCACATACTTAACATGGCTGTATGGAACACTCATGTTACGCACACACCTACAGACACACATATACACTTTACAACAGTAATAATAGATATTTGGGGCAAAGTACCTTCACACCACCGACTGCCCACGTTCACTAAACGTATGATGCATATAGCACACAAAACTGGAAACACTTTTGTGAAGGCAAATGTCTGAATCTGACTTCCACAGGTTTTCTGGAAGCCTAGTGTGCATCGATCATTAACGGTCCAACGGTCCAAAGCCGCATTTAAAAGATTAAATAAATGCTGGATAAAATGTATTTTGTGAAGTTCACAGCTTTGAAACTTCAAGACATCAAGTGTTTTGTTTGAGGCACTTAGCTGAATTTAAAAGAGGCAAAAAGTTGGCAAAAGTATAATTTTTCAAGATTGGACAATCCTTTGGACTGATTTTTGTCTGTCCTCTCACATCTATAAAAGAAGATTAGTAAATATCTGCTGCATATGCAGGCAAACATGAAAGTGTCGATAGTCTGTAACAGCACGCCAGTCTGTTATTGTATCCGCCCCTAAACATGACGTTAAACAAAAAAATACTGCGATTGGTCACTTTACATATTGGTAACACGGCCCTTTTGTGTGCAGTCTTTGGCCAATTGCAGTGGCTATAGAGCCCAGACCCACCAGAGACTACTACACACACTACCCCCTGTATAATACAAGATCTAATACCTCACGGCTTTGCCAGATGCACACACAGAGGACACACAGCATGAGTTAGTCATACATATTCAGTGTGGGTAGATGGAGTCTCTAGTGTAATAGATCAGATTGGATCCTGGTCACGTACTGTATAGAGAGATTTAAGGATAAAAGATGGAGTCATTACTATGCAGAACAGATGTGTGTGTGTGTGTGTGTGCGTGTGTGTGTGTGTGTGTGTGTGTGTGTGTGTGTGTACTGACTCCTGCTCTGTTAAACTCCACAGCTCATGAAGACCTCATACATGAAGCATGAACTTGTGCAGCTGCCTTTCATTGAACACAACCAGTGTGAGTGCAGGTGAGATACATACTCACACATACATATTCCAACAGACTGACCTAGCAATATAAATAAGGGCCAGCATGCCATAGATTTGTGTTGTTTTTACATAAAGCAAAATTTTATAACAGACTAATCTAAAACCTAAGAGTTAGTTGACATGACATGCTCTCATATTCAGAAACATCTCGACATAGCACTAGAATTTCAATGGTTAACATACATTTTTCTTAAAATTGTGGTGCTTGTAGTTTGAATTTTCACAATAATAAAGTATTTAATATGTACAACAAAACTCTGCAAATTTAGATTATTCTCAGATTATTAAACTCATATTATTTGTTTTTCAAAACGTAAAATGACATCCACACATTGAATAATCTGCCAGAAAGTAGAAAGGCTATACACTAGTGGTCAAATGTTTGGGGTTTGCATTTATTTTATCAAGAATTTATTATTTGAATGTATTTTATTTAAATATATTTTGGAAACTTTTGAAAACCACTCGAAAGGGAGGTTTTGCAACATTTTGCCAATTAATGGGTGGGAATTTCATCCCCAAATAATAGTCAAGTAAACCCACCCACACACACCAATCCAAAGCCTATCTGACTTTCAAATCCACCCCACACACACACACAAATGCACTTCCACCCTGTTTGTCACATGGGGAATGACCCCATCTCCCCACGGAGTACTTCCTGAACCCAGTCACAGAAAGTCGTCACCCCTGAAACACTCTTCTGCTGGCATGTAGCCGAGCTGTCAACATCAGCTCTTTATCAGCTCATTGTGAGGTTCTCCTCAAAAGCCCTTTCAGAGGTTGTGGGGTTCGGATTAAGGCCAGGGTTGGAGCCGAGTGTTCAGTAAGAGCATTTACATGCGCTCGCCTCTCTATCCTCTCTTTGTAAAAATGATCTGCCCCGTTCAAACTGAACTCACCACTGTTGACCAACCCTAAGTTACTTAAACTCCCACACAGGCAACCAGCCAACATTATTAACTCTGTTTACCTGTTCCATTCTGATCGCTCTGCTAATGCTCACGTTATCATGCGATTAAACATTTATCTTACTGATAATGTTTACACTCCGACATGCTAAAACCATTATCTCATGGCAAATCTATAAATCCGACATATAAGCCAAGAACGAGTTTAGAAATCAGCCCATTTGGTGTCTGTCAGGTTTTCGATATTATCAAACTTGTGTTGCTAGCTACGGTTAATAGATGTCACTTGAACATAGGAAGCATCAACGCGCACCAATCAGTGGTGAATGTATTAGCATATACAGATGTTTTGCTTCACAATTATGAAATAATAGTATGACTTAATGAATAGCAAAACCTTTTGTAAATTAATCTTTTTACTCACCCAGAGGCATAACAACAAAACAAGATGTTTTCACTGCAAGTGCGTAGAATAGCTTGTCGATTATTTGTGTATCTAGTTTTGTAGCACCACTTGTGCTCAGGGTTGATATATTTGACACTCTCTTTTTCATTCAGCAGTGCAGGATGGATTACATGATGAGTTAAAATACAGTTTAATACTTTTTATGGGTTACAGGTTTATTAAAAAGCAATTATACAAGCAATATTAATGATACTTAACTTAATTATTTGAATTGTAAATGTCATTATTATTCTGTTTTAACTGTCTGTCTTTTCCCTACAGGCTAAAATCAAACCTTTATGCAGAGCCAACCAGGTAAATTATATATTTGTGCATGTGTGTGTGAGTGTGTGTGTTTGAGAGAGAGAGAGAGAGAGAGAGAGAGATGTAAAGTTCACCAGCAGTGTGAACAGCATTTGCCCTCTCTTCCCTTTGCCCCACTACACACACACATTAACTCCATGGAGATGCTGAGTTAATTGTGTGTGAAAGGCAGACGTGGTTGGTTCAGTTTGTTCTGCTCTGATACTAGTTTGCTCTGACCCTGATGTTAAAGAAAAAAGGCTACTGCTTTTTACAAATATCCCTTTCATTGTCCTGTCTAGGATCCTCTAGATGAAAAACACAAGTCCGACTGCTTAGAAAAGTAATTACACACCCCTCCTCAATGTGCCACAGGATTTGAGGCATCATTCATGTCAGTTGCATAAACTGTACTTAGTTTGTTTGTTCAAACAACTTTTAAGTATGAGCTATAATAATGATAATTTTACACCACTATTTTTGACAGTTTTATTGCTAAATAGGCTCATTTAGTGTGTATCCTGACATCAATATATGCTTATTATAACCAATACTGGCATTAGCAGGCGTGAGTGAGAGCAGGCGGTAAAAAATAAAAATGTAAGTGGGACGTAATGTGTGAACATTGGTCCTCAAGTTCACACTTCCCTGTGTTGTACATTTAGTTCTCCCCCCTTTATTGCCAGTGAACAACCAATCTGTTCATTTAACGTGAAATTTACTCGGTTAAACTTACATTTATGGAAAAAGATAATTTGAATAAGAATAAGACTGACATGGAACATAACGTTTTTAAAATTCCCAGTGAGTTCATCCCAGTAGAAATATATGTTTAAGATACCTTAGGAAAACACTGCATTTGTGTATTTGTAAAAAAGGTTCTCAGACATCTAAAAGACTCAATCCATTGCTTTGGTGTGTGTGTGTTTGTGTGTATGTTTGTATCCAGCTGGCGTGCGTCTTGCACTGTTGGAAGGGAGTCAGAAACCTAGAACCCTCCTTTGTTGGGAAACGGAACAGAACATTCATTTTATTGCTTAATTAGGCCACTGGCCCTTAAGGAGCCTCAGAGAGGCAGAGGCCAAAGAATCACAAGAATTAAGACGTGATAAAGTCATCTAAAAAACTCTCTGAATTAAATAAATATAATTTAGTTTAATACTTGACTTATGTTGACATAAAATGTTTAAAGGGTGTAGAGTCTGTGCGATAAACTTGAATGGAGTCATGGTCATGTTATACTTTTTATAAAGGTTTATATGTAATATTTATATTTAATATATTTCATATTTTATCTTTTTTAGGCAAGCCCCGCAGACAACACGAAGAGGCAAAAAGCGACAAAAGGGGAAAGCGAAACGAAAGAAACACATAGGGAAAAAGTCATTGTACGTTCATATTTTTTTACAAAAAAGTACTGTGATGTTACACTAAAGTGATTTACTTAATCAGTATTTTCTTATTATTATCTGAATGTTCTGAAAACAAGATAAATACACTTGAGAAAATGTAACTTATTAGGTTGTTTCAAAGAATATATCTTGAGATAAGTTTATTTACCCCATTGTCAAATTGTGTTTAAGCATACATCTAACAAAATTTGGTGAGGTTTAAAAAAAACATCATAATGTTATGCACAATGTTACAATCTTGTTTTCAGGCTGTTTGGATACACTTTGCTACTAAAGGATTTCCATATTCATTTCCATGGTATTTTCATTTGCACTTTAAGGTACTTCAAAGACTAACATGGTAACATTTGGCTACTCTTTTGTCATTGTAGAAATTATTATTGATATACATTTAATAGAAGCAGTTTAGCGAAATGTTCAATAATTAATCTTTGCTTTGCCTTGATTTATTTAGTACCATCAATATTATTAAATATTAAAACCTATTTCGAAGCAACAAAGCACATGAATCCCAAGGATAAGTTTCTGGTTAGAGAGAACTGAAACTGTTCCTCAAAATCCCTCTTTTTTGTACATGCCATGCTGCACATGTACTCATGCATCATTGACTTCCACTCAGACAACAATTAATTAATTCCAGTCGAAGGGAAAGAATTCATCAGTTCCTCTCCTTCGTTTTCTACTTTTGTTTCTTCGTCATTGGTTTTTGGTGAGGGCAAGTGAAGGGCGCTCCTTTTGCCGCCGTCCCTCCCTGCTATCCATCATCCACTCCTCCATGGATGGAGTCAGTGGCAAGTGTGAAATCAGGCTAATTTGCCAGCCAGAACGCCCCTCCCTTTTCCTCAGCCTCCCTTCACATGCTCTATCAGCCTCTCAAACCACTTCCACACAAAGATTGATTTTCTTCCTTAATTAACTCTCAGCTATACACTTCTCTCTAGTTTTGGTTTAGTTAAAAAAGGGGGAGAGGGAAAAACAGCCCCATCAGGCCACCATCCCATCAGAGACGTCACAAATGAGACATCAAAGAACTGACGGCCACAGACAATATCCAGAGTGTATCTGTGGTGCCGCCGTCCAAAAAGAAGATCAGGGCTGATGCATGCTCAGAATGCATTATGGGTCTTTTTGTGTTTGTTACTGAATTTAATTTCAAGTCTAATGTGGAGATGCAGGCTTAGGTCTGGTTTTGCAAAGTTAATGATTGCAAGGACCGACGTGCTCTTTGTCTGTTGTTGCGGTTTTACATAATTCTCTTGGAGCCGGATTTGTCAGAACATGACATGTATGATCAGAATTGCTTACTATTTTAAGATTCCTCATATTGTTAGGACCTCTGTGCTCTTAACAGTTTTCACAGCTTGAAACTGAACTCAAAGGAATAGTTTACCAAAATAGTTTTGTCATAATTTACGTTCTATGGAAAAAAGTAAAAAAGGTTATTACGATTTTTAAAAAAAATTAAAAGTCAGAATTGCGCGAAAAAGTTTATATCTCACAATTCTGACTTTATATCTCCCAATTACGCATTTATATCTCGCAATTCTGAGAAAAAGAGTTCGAATTGCGAGATGTAAACTCATAATTGTGAGATAAAAAGTCACAATACTCTTTTAAAATGTTTTCTTCTGTGGCGGAAACAAACTTCGGCCCCACTTTATATTAGGTGGCCTTAACTACTATGTACTTACATAAAAAAATAAGTACAATGTACTTACTGTGTTCATATTGTGTTGCAAAACACCTTTGCTGATATGGAGGTGGGATACGGGTAGGGTTAGGGACAGGTGTGGTGGGATGGGTAAGTTTAAGGGTAGGGTTAGGTGTAAGGGAAGTGTCAACTGTGTAATTACAAATGTAACTACAGAAATTGATTACAGATGTAATTAATTGCAGGTATTTTTTAAAATGTAAGTACAATGTAAAAACATGTATGTACACAATAAGTGCAATGTATCAAATTATTAATTAAAATGTTAGTACATAGTAGTTAAGGACACCTAATATACGTAAAGTGGGTCCCAAACTTCCATATCATTCTGATTCATGATTTTTTTTTTTTTAAACATGGAAATTAATAAATGAAGACTGCTCATATTTGTCATATGAAGGCCTAGACTGTCTTTATATCTCACCACCACAGCTTATTTTCTTCCCTTTCATGCCAGCAGGACTCTTGGGCCAACTACACCCCCTCCTCCTCCCCCTCCTACCCTACCGCCTAGCTCCGCCCCTCCGCCACCTGCCAGAGAGGCGTGTCCGCCATGCCCCGCCCGCAGGATGACATCACAGCCTCCCTCTTGTGAATGCAGGTGCAGTTTGAGGGAGGTGAGCTGTACAAAGAGGGGGAAGACACTCAACGAGCACAGCTGCCGGTAAACACACACGCACAAATATACAGAGCCAAAGAACTTATTCAAATGCAACTCAATGTGCTAAAAATAGACCCTTACATGCAATGGCATGGCCTCCATTTGGGCTTTTATTGCACAAGGAAGTGTTTCTCCATCCATGACCTGTAGATAAGAGAGAGCGATATAGGGGTATAATGGTACACAGAAGTCACGGTTTGTTACGTACCTCGGTTTTGTGGACACGGTTCGATATGAGTTCGGCACAACAGGAAAAAGCTACAAATCCCCAATGCTAGGTTTCTTTTCATTTATTTTGAGCAGACAGTAGTGCATATTACAGTTTGTTCCACCTAGTGGCATTTAGTCCCCCCTGAGGTATTTGAAGTGTATTAAAACACTAGTGTATTAAACACTAAGCAGTAAACAGTATGCACTCTTGCATAGGTTTTTGTTTTTGAAGGGCTGATAAAAAACAAAAAGGAATTTGGTCACACAATCAGCTATAAAACAAAAGATTTTTGCACTTCTGTTGTCTTTTTCTGCCTAGCTCCAGTGATAGGCACATCTGGAAGATGTCGTTTGATATTTGTTAGCATGAGTAGGCCGGGGGGCTAGTCCCCCCTTCCCCAATTACTTAGTCAAATTGATGGATTGACCAATGCTGTGCGACCAAACCAGCTGTTTTCAAGCGTATTGGTTTGATTAGCCTACACTTTAATTTTCTTCGCACGTGAGAGTTCATTACTTTCATCTTTCTACTGTCTCAGTTTCTTTTCCGTTAAGTTTGTGAAGCGTCACAAAAAATTATAAAAACTTAGGGTATTTAGGCGACTAGCAAGCTCTTGCATGCCGTCGGAACTCTTGTTTTGGGTTGGTGCATAGATCGTCTCGTCTTCTTCTGCTCTTTTTCCTGTTGTGGTCGTTAGCAAACAGCGATGCGTTACCACACATGCCCCCTTCTGGATTGGAGTGTGGATCTCCGGAGACTGACTGTATTCATCATCTGACTGTACGCACTAAACCGTGGCGTCCGTACCGTGACATTTCGGGGTGAACACATGTACCGTTACATCCCTAATATATATATATATATATACACACACATCCCAATATATACACTAGACCGGTCAAAAGTTTGAGAACGGTAAGATTTTTAAATGTTTTTAAAGAAGTCTCTTCTGCTCACCAAGGCTGCATTTATGTTATAAAAAAAATAAAAAATTGCTGTAATATTGTGAAATGTAAAATAACGTAAAATAATGTAATTTATTCCTGCGATGTAAAAAAAGAAAAGTTGACACAAACTTAAAATTGTAAGGCAACTTGCCGCACAGCTTTTTTGAGTTTACTCAACTTAAACAAAGTAGTTCACTGAACTCAATTAATTGAGTAAGGTCACATGTCTCCCAATTTAAGATCTTTTGTTCAGCTGATTGAGTTTTTATATTGGTTTTGATTTTGTGTTGAAAGTTGTTTATTTTTGATGTCACCATCATGGTGATTAGTGTTTTCTTTAGTTGGGCGGTTTGAAGACTTTTTAATGTTAGTGTTTCTCTGGCTTCTGTAACTGAGTTTGCTATGGCAAGAAAAGCAAGAGAAACCAAAATCATATGCTGTCGGCTGCTCGATTATAAGAATACAATCATTGTGTAGTGACTTAATTCACTGATTTTATGAGTTCAATATGAACAATATAATCAGAAAAGCCGAATAAGTTTTAAAATCGATTGTACACTAGCACTTTGGCCTCTTATGAGATTTACTCCCACAGACATCAGGAAACAGCCTATGAATCTCAACAATGGTGACATGCTTCATACCACAATGCATTCTGGGAGCCATGAAGGAGTTTTGCATGATACACCCAGAATGCATTGTTAAATTGTTGCAACTTGTATGCTTGTTAATGTTATTAACTTTATTAACAATTAATACTAGGTTGGTCCAACGATTGTTGAACCAACTTCTTTTCACTGGTTAAGCCAACTTTTTTGCATTTAATTGTCCAGTGAACTTAAAAATAATCATTAGTCTAAAGTTCTGTTGGACTTTTTACAGATGCAAAGTTGTACTTTCAACTCACTGAAAATCACTCCAGTCTTCAGTGTCACATGATCCTTCAGAAATCATTCTATGATGATTTGCTGCTCAAGAAACACTTCTGATTATTATCAATGTTGAAAACAGTTGTGTGCAAAAAAAATGTTTCACACGAAAAAGAAGTATTAATTTATTTCAAAAAGGAAAACTAAATCTCACTGACCCTAATTTTTTAAACGATAGTGTACCCATTCAAGGTTACAGTGTTAAAGAGCATTATAACAAATGATAATGCACAATATATAAAACCAGAAATTTGTTCTAATCCATTTTTAATGCATTATTATAATTTAAATTCCCCCCAAAAGTTTGAAAGTTCAAAAGAACAGTATTTATCTGAAATAGAAAGCTTTTGTAACATTGTGCTACCGTTCAAACATTTTTTTGGCTAACTTAAAGAAATTAATACATTAATTCAGCATGGATGCATTAAATTGATTGAAGTGACAGTATAGACATTTATAATGTTGCAAGAGTTATACATTTATAATGTTTTATAACATTTATAATGTTGCTTTAAAATTTCAGATAAATACTGTTCTTCTGAACTTTCAAACTTTTGGGGGGAAATTTAAATTATAATAATGCATTAAAAATGGATTAGAGCAAATTTCTGGTTTTATATTGTGCATTATCATTTGTTATAATGCTCTTTAACACTGTAACCTTGAATCGTTAAAAAAAAATAGGGTCAGTGAGATTTCTTTTTCCTTTTTGAAATAAATTTATATATTTTTTCCCACAAGAATGTATTTAATTGATCAAAAGTGACATTAAATACATTTTACAAAAAGTTTATATTTCAAATAAATGGTGTTCTTTTGAATTTTTATATTCTTTAAAGAATCCAGAAGTTTCCACAACAATATTAAGCAGCACAACTGTTTTCAATAGTCTTAAAAGCATAAGAGTCTTCTTTCAAAAACATTAAAAAGTCTTACCAACCCCAAACTTTTGAATGTTACTGTACTGTATTTTAATGCATTACAACTGATTACAATTGTTTTTGAAAAGCTTCAAGTAAAGTGCTGCTTGCTATTTTTAATATGTAAGAAAATGTTTTTCTCTTCTCATTCTCTTTCAGATGTGAAACCCAAAGTGAATAGTGAAATCAAACCACCCGTATAATCCACAGATCAAACTTTGCACAGCTTTGAGGAGGTCAAAGGTTTGCTTATTCTTTTGTCATGGACTCTGAAATTTGGGTCTCACCCAGAAAGAGGACTTGCGCTTGGGAATAAACCACAGACCCACCCCCTGGCCCATCTGGCTATGTCCCACACACTATTTCAGCAGTATTAGATGCATATACATTCTGGTTGCACTGTATATCCACTTCTGTCCCGTGTGTATGGAATATCATCAGATCCTGTTGTTGAGTTTAGGAAGCTTTTTGCCACTATAAACCAAACTTCTTTTGACTATTTGACATGGTATGATGGACATTCAGTTAAAGTTCAGTGGTTAAGTCATTATATCGCTGGAATATTTGACTCTCAAGAGGTAAACTGTGGAGTTCTCATTGAGCTTTATCCAAAACCAATTCTAGGATTTTCTTCAGCTTCAATGGATCCGCAAAGGCCCGGACACACAGCTAGTGAAATGCTGTGGATGATGAGTGGAGGATGTGGAGGATGATGAGTGCGCTCAGAACTTTCAAAGGGAAAACAGAATAAGGAAGGAGTCTCTTTTTTTCTACCAAACTACTTAAAGTCTTAAGTGGAGAGTTTTTGATTGGATGGATGTTGACAGACCTTCAATGTTGAGAGAACTCAAGTGTCTCGCTACACAAACAGAGTATCTCATCCTGAGAACATCCCCGATGTGTCCTCTGACCCTCTGCTTGCGTTAAAAGGTTGGATGGGTCGATTAGACGGATGGACGGGTGTCTGTGTGGTCTGAGTTGTGAATAATAAGGATCTGCTCGTCTATCCTAATTTATTCCTGGCCTCTATAAGTCCATAATGTGGCTTCACAGACTGTATCAATGAGTCTTTTTGTGTTTGTTTGATTTGCTTTTTGTTGGGTTCCTTCCTTTGGGAATTGAAAGCTTTTCCCACTGGCTAGCCAGTGAGAGGAATGCCAATAGTATAGAAACCTGGCTATATTCCATTGGTGCTCACCAAACACACGTCTTCTCTCTCCCACACCCCAGATCACACTCATTTTTCTCTCTTTCTTTATTCTTTTCACCTCGTCTGTCTCTTTTTTCATTCTGTCTCCTCTCACACACACACACACACACACACACACACACACACACATACAAATGCAAGCAGGTAAATATAAGCTTTTCTGTGTTGATACTGAAAGAAGAATTTATTTTATCTATCTTATTCATTTTGTAAAGAATACTAATGTTATTGTAGTCCATTTTGTTTTTAAAGAATGCTTAAAGAATGTTTCTTTGTGTATCTTTGTTAATTCAACCTATAGAATCAGGCTGGGTGGCCGTCGTAGACAAATTCACAGTCTCGACTTTGTGGAATTTGAGTAAAGAGGCTTTGAGAGCACCCGGAAAGCTTCAGAAAAAGGGAAGTGCCCATTCTGTCTGTCTTAAGTTTTTCTTTATCATCTCACAGGGTTGGGAGAATGATGTATTTATTTTTTATATTGAGATGCATTTTGTATTATGCTTTGCTCAATTTAATTTGCTGTGACTGTGCTGATCCAAGAATATTCAGTATTTTCAGCTCAGATGATATAGCTGTCAGCCGATGACGTTGAGGACTGTGAGTTTCCATCAATGTCAGGCCCAGCTAACAGGGAATGTTCTCAGAACTTTGGCTAACATTCTAGAAAGGTTCTCTCAAAGTTATGAACAACGTTCTTCCAGTAATGTTAATAGAAAAATATTTTGGTTCATAGTTATCTGCCCTTTAATAACGTTCCCAAACTGTTAGCACAAAAATGTTATTTAAACATTGTTCATGGAAAATTTTTCTGAAAATTTTTAAACGTTACTACTTGCTACTATTTTCAGATTTAGGGAACATTGAAAAGTAATATTCCCATAATACTTCCAAAATTATATAATGGAGAATACATTCCCATAATGTTTTCTCTAACGTTCACCAAAAACCAAAAAAAGACTGGATGTTCTGAGAACATATTTTTGTTTGCCGGGGAGGCTGAAGGTGAAAGAGTCACTTGCTCTTTTTTTAATGGTGGTCATTTAACCAAACACTTCTTTCCACCTTATATGTAGCATTTTTGACTGAATTATGAGTCTGACCACACTTTAAGTGATTTCTCATATTATTTGTTTGGTCTATATCTGCAATAATGTAAATTATTAATATCAGTGAGCACCCTTTCACCCTCCAGACTATAGGATATCCACTTGCTATCAGCATCCCCGAACTACTGATCTTTGTTAAAGTCAACATGATGTATCAATTGCAACCCAATTTGATGAATTTTTAGTGAAAAAATATGTAGGGCAGCACTTAATTTTATGCATTGGTTGATTGAAGGGTAAAAAGTGTGTGTTCCAAACCAAAATGGAGCCACAGCTGAATGGTAGTCTGCCTAAATAGCCATTTGACTATTGGTTAACATTATCCAGTAGCCCACATTGCCTAGGTGACATCAGCGGGAAAAGAAAAGTCGTTTCAGAGACGGAGTCATTCCATTTTGTTGAAAGTTGTGAATGCACATATATTTTTCTGTAACTACATGTACAGTAATACAAGTAATGCGTGTTATGAAAGTGAATAGGGTTGATTTTGAGATCATGTTGACTTTAAGGTCTTTTCTGTGTCAACTGGTCAATATGTTGTCCTTTTTCCTCGTCTATGATGACTGGCTTTCCTTCAACTCTGTTGTCGCTGTGAAATGTTCCGTGTGAAATATCCTGTGCTATAAACGTAGCATTTTTCTCTCTCTCAACAGTAACATATATCAACTACCTCTGTGTCTGTACAGTTAACGTAATTATCACAGTAAGAATATAGAACCGTGGAAATATATACATCAAAAATACACAAAATGCATACAATATGAATGTACTGACAGTACTTCAGTGTTTCCATTCTCTTCTATGTAAAGATTATTCCAGAGTCCTGTCGCTTTGTTCCGAAAATTTGTGCATAGAACCGTATATGTCCGACATGTATCCAGGTAGAACAGAACACAACAGAACCCAATCTGTACCGCAGTCTATACACAATATAAGCTTTGAGTGTTTGAACGTAATTATTAATAATGGTTATTGCTGCTATACCATCTGTGCCCGATTCTCCTGTGTGTGAACGTGTGTATAATATTTGTTACAGAGAGAGATAACCTGCTCTGCTTTATGTCTACAATGTGTATAAGCGTAGGTCTGATCACACACATACAGTATATAAAAAAGACAACAGCCATAAAGCAATGTGCTATATATATATTAATATAAATAAACTGAAATGTCTTATTTTTGAGATAGATTTGTGATGATTTGGTAATTCTGAAACATTTACAGCATACAGACACACAGTACCACAATATTACTCGGTTAATCTACCAACCTGTGAGATTCATGTCATATAACCTCATATTTCAACCCATAAGAACAAAAAAAAAGACAATTAGGAAAATTAACTACTTTTTTCCTTCCCCTATTCTTATCACCATTATGCATTTATGTACTGTTTTGTGTCATTTTTTTAGTTTATGAATAGAAAATCATATAGTGAAACTGAGAACCTGGTTAGAAAATATGGAAATGGCCATGAGAAATAATTTTTAGAATGCAAAAAAAAAAAGTCCTATAAATAGGCTTCATTATTTTGTAGTGAAATGTGACCTGAACATCATGAGAGGCAATCTATTGTGGTAATATGGCCTATAGCTTGACATGTAACATGATTTTAAGACTTTGACCTTGGTATCATGTATCATGTTAATATAATGGTATAGTAATCTTCCAGGAACATGGTATATACATATCAAAGTACTATAGTATTACCCTCTGATACCGCCACTGTATGAAAATGCAGAACTTTTCTGTAGGGAATGCACAAATTTGCTTTAGTCTTTGTTTTATTCTCAATTCACCCTCCCTATTTTGCATCGTCCACCCCTCCCTCTCTTTCCCTGCCATTTAACGGTAATGAAAGACAAACATTGTGATAATTATCACCTGGGTCTGGGAGTCTTAGGCAGAGGGCCGCCAGCACCGTAATGATGTGAGAAATAATATTATCTCTCTCCCTCCTCTCGCTTGACTGCTGCTGAGTCAGACTTACACACACACACACACACACACACACGCACACACATAAGGAGCTGATAATGCCACCTGCCCTGCGTCTGTGGAACAGCACAGTCCTCCCTGATATCTCCTGTTTGCGGATTCACTGATCCTTGTTTTACTGTCTCTTTATTTTTGTCTAGGCTTTTAACAGGAGTGATAAAGCCATGACATGCTGCTAAAAATATGTGCAGTAACACCAGTGAATCAGTCCTGCTCACACAGAAATGTCTCTATCACATAATAAAATGAAAAAATTTGGATGACCAGTTTTGTAAATATTTTTCTAATCATTATGGTGATGATTATTATTATTATATATTGCATATTATTTTTATTACAATTTCTTTAAATTGTATGTTGACCAAATCCTAAAATAAGCTTAATTTTCAAATTTCTACATATTCCCACGGTTTCACAAGCAAGGCTTATACCAGTCCCGGACTAAAATGCATGTTTGAGCTGTTTTAACAAAATTAAGTCAGTGTCATTGTTTTGTCTCAAGATACACACAAGTAAAGGCATGTTTATAAATGTTACTTAAATGTCTTAATTGAACTAAGGCCTGGCTTAATCGTCTGTGAAATGGGCCATTGACGTTTCATTTTTGAGTGAAATATTATCTGGAATTAATCAAATCAAATAAAAATTCAATATATACATTTAAAAGAGAGAGATCTGGAACCGGGCTGTTTTCATGAATCTTTTTTATTTGACTCTTGAGACTCTTTTCTGGATTATTTGTACTAAAACTAAACAAAATATATATTTTTTTATTACAATTTCTTTAAATTGTGCGTTTCAAATCCTAAAATAAGATTCATTTTCTAATTTCTACATTGACCCGGTTTCACAAGCAAGGCTTAACCCAAGGCTTTGCATTTTTCAGTCCCAGACAAAAATGCAATTATTTGTACTAAAACTAAACAAAACAAAAAAAATGATAGACTGAAACAAGGGGTTTTATTGGCCTCTGCTTGCTGACAGTCTTGTAAAGGTCAGATTTTATCATGCTGTGCGGCAGTGGCACTTTTATTCTCTGTCTGGGCCCCTCCTCATCACACTCTCATATTGAATTTTGCATTAATATAGAGCGAGCCAGACATTTGATTCCTGTGACATTATCAAAATTGAACATCCTCTCCAGCGCATCACCTGAGGCGAGCAGCAGCGAGTCGCTGGAGTGCCGAGTTCTCATATAAATATTTCACTGCATGTTTGATGACTGTACTTGATGCAGTGAGGCAATGTGTGTGTGACTGCAGCAGTCTGTGTATGTGGATGCTTGTTTGTTTTCAAATCTGTGTGCACGGGCATAAAATACGCATGTCCCTTTTAATAAAACGCTATTTTCACCGCAATTTTTTTTTGGGCAAATGTGTTCATGTAGAGGTTTTCATGGGCCAATGTGAATAAATCTAAATTTAAATTTAAAGAGACAAGATCGTCTGCTTTACCTTACATGTTCTTATCCAAAACGATTTGATGTGAACATTATGAAGCGCTAAACACTCTCATGTAATGTCTTTATTCACCCTGGAAGCTAGAGGGCACCCTCATTCATAAAGTCCACAAGTGACTCATAGAAGTCATTACACTTATGATGTTCCTGGAAATCCCTTATATGGACAAAGGCAAATCCTCCACATTTAATTTAATTTAATTTCCTACTGTTTTGGAGAGAAACGTAGTAGCACGTTGATCTGCCAATCATCTTTCATGTAGAGACTCATTACAAAAGTTCATATGCTGTGCAGATATAAACAGCCCTTATTACAGTATAGAAACTAAACAATAGCCATTGTTTCTATTATTGAGAGTGCCCACAAAGATAGTGTGTGTGTGTGTGTGTGTGTGTGTGTGTGTTTTTATTCTATAAAATAGTAAAGAGATAAGATATAAGAAAAATACCTGCCTATTAGACAAAGGTCATGAAAAAAAAAACATTGTTTCTATTATTGAGAGTGCCCACAAAGATAGTAAACCTGTGTGTGTGTGTGTGTGTGTGTGTGTGTGTGTGTGTGTGTGTGTGTGTGTGTGTGTGTGTGTGTGTGTGTGTGTGTGTGTGTGTGTGTGTGTGTGTGTGTGTGTGTGTGTGTGTGTGTGTGTGTGTGTGTGTGTGTGTGTGTGTGTGTGATGGGTAGGTTTAGGCAGGCAGGTGTGAGGGATATATGTACAGTTTGTACGGTATAAAAACCATTACGTCTATGGAGAGTCCCCACAAAGATAGTAAACCAGACATGTGTGTGGGTGTGTGTGTGTGTGTGTTCAGAGTGTGTATTCTACTGAGTGTGTAGACTCATTTTGAGGCTGATGCTGGCCTACCTGTCTGTCAGGGCTCAGAGCCAGGACTATATTTAGCAGCCCGCCTGCAAGATTACGAAAAACTGGAGAGGGAGAAACAGAGAGTGACTCATCCATCCAGAAGATGTAATACGTTACGTTTCTGTGACACTTTCTGACTTTCTCTCCCTTTCCTCCCTCTCTTCTTAAAAGGCATTATAGAAATGATATTTTCCAGGGCCGCCCCCTTCCTCTGCCAGGCTCACCTCTTTTTTCATTTCCAGCTAAAATCACAGAGTGCCGTGTTGTTTTCCTGCTCTCACGTGTGCGAGTGTGTTGCTGTCCAAAGTGGCACTAATGATAAAACATCAGTCATGTTTTCCTTGCGTCTCTTTGTTGAAGCAGCTGTGTTCTAGCAGGCCTGGATGCTATCTGGACAACATGAATATGTGTGCGTTGTGATGTTATCTGGCAGAGACGACAACATTGGCTGAGCTCAGCCTGTGTATATGTGAAAGAAAAATGTAAACCTTCATGTTTAAGTCATTGAAAGTGTTTTTTTTATGCATTTCTCATCTGGGAAAACACTGATGCTATTGAACCCTGTCTCAAATGGGCTGAAAAGAGCTGTGTCATCAATCTGAGTCCAAAAAACTCTAAATAATGCAGATCCTGAGATAAGTTAGAGGGTTTGCTGGATTCAAAGGGAAGTTGGGCTGATCCGCACAAAGGAGATAAGGAGCACAAAAGCTCTTACGCTGAGAGGACATCAAACAGTTTACATGCTGCTTCATGTTGAATTGCAGAGAATATGTATGTGTTTGTGGGCCTAAATTCTGGAGAGTATTAAAATGTAAAACGATTTACATTGTGAAAATCAGCCAATGATGAAAATGGATTAGAAAACATACTAAAGGAAAATGAAAACAAGTTTGTGTGATAATGTTAGGTTAAGGGAAAATATCAGAGGCTCAGAATAAAAAACAAACAATGTCAATGAAACGTCCCAATGATGAACTCCATTGTAAATGTGTTTTGCTATTTGAAAGGATTACTATCTTTTTTAAAAACACCCTCAACCATTGTCATTTGACTTGCTCATATTTAGAGCAGGCTAACTCATTGCATTTTTAGTCAATGTATATAGGCTACATAGGTAGTTATTTTAATATTTAAAATCATATTCACCTCAAAATGATAACTGCATGGAGTTATTGCTCGACAACACAGCAAATGCAGATTTATAAATACTTCTGGCGACATCTGCTGGTGTTGTGGTTTGAAACGTTACTGTCGATACATTTTTTGAAAAAAATGTAGCCTATTGAGTTGCATATGTCTATAAACCACGAATATTCGAAATAAAACGCACAGGCTATATTTGCAAATAAAACCTCAATTTAAAAAAGGACCTAGTTAAATAACGATAACAGTTAAACTATTTGGAAAACCTTTAGCATGTTCCAAAACTAGCTTAAATATAATTAATTTTGCTCGCATTAATTATTAAAATTATAAACGTGGATGACCTGTGGTTGCGGGTATTAAAATCAGTAATATATAGATCCATTAATAAAAAGAAAAGTGAAGAAAAAAATGCATTTATGTTAACTTGGCAACCTTAAAGATTACTTAAACTATAACTAAACTAAAATATTAAATATACTTTAAGAACGAATTAAACAAATAGAAAAAGTATTCAATTAAAATAATACAAACATTTTTTTATTGCAATAACTTGTCGGTCATTTTGCGTCACCAATAACGCTTTCGAAAAGAGGCACTGAGCGTGCGCGTTCGTGGACGTGGCAGTGACGTTACGCACACCGGAAGCGGTCAGGACTGGAAGTCAAACACCAACCTCCCTAACATCGACAAGCCTGGAATACTGGAAAAAAACGACGAAATGGCACAATAACCGTGGGTAAACGATTCTTAATGACGGCAGGAATGTGTTAGCTTGTGGTTTAGGTTCATTTTGAGTTATTATGGTTTAAATTAAGACCGAAATTGTCGAGTTTTTGATCAATTAGCCCTCAGAAAACTGCGTACTGCTGGACCGAAGTCGGTGTCAGTCACTGTACAGACATAAACAAACCTGTAAACACCCTTGGAGATATAATTAGTTTTTAAAATGTAAGTGAAAGTTTGTAATAGAGCATGAGTAGTGTTTTATTGATTTGTGTTATTCCACGTCTGCCTGTGGAGCCAGAATATTCTAGGTGGCCTAATAATCCGATAACATATGAGTTCAGTTTACCTCTGCTCAGCTGACTGATGGGCGTGTTATTTGTAGACATTATCTAGAGTGGGTTTCTTTATTAATATCATAACGAAGGGCAAACTGAGGTATTGTGATCCGTTTTAGTAGATCTTCTATAATGTCAAGTATTTATGGACGTGAGAGTGAAAGACAACCTACAGTAAGTTGCCTCTTACAACTGAATTCTTAGTAACAATGTGAAGCCAATACTTACACAGAGAATGGGATTTGCTTGAAATGTAGCTTTGACCCTGTTGTTATAACACTTTAAGATATTGTTATCTTATTGCTCTTTTATATTATATACAAATATATTTGGTTTTCACAAACAAGTGAATGGAAAGTCCCCTCTATGAAACAAAAACGAAACGAGGATAGGATCACAATTTTGTTTCAAAGCAGTGTCGTTTATTTGCAGCAGTTGGCTTGGTAATGTTTTCATACACACACAGTGTTTATGAGAAGTTCTTTTAATTATAAAAATCATATTCAGCTTAAAATTATTATTTCCATGGATTCATTATGTTTGACAACATATTAAAGTGCAAGGGGAACTGAGTTCATACATCCTTTAAAAATCAAACTTTGACACCAAGTGGTTAAAAAAGCTAAATTAGTTCTATAAAAAACGTGTGCATTATTTAGTTGGCATTTGATGTTTTATGTTATCAAACTCAATATCATCCACAGTCTCAAACACTGTAGTCAAACACTGTAGTTTCTTCTCAGCAACAACAACCAAAGTTCAGGTGATTGATTGAATCCTTCTGTGATCCTCAGATGGTGTGCAGAGTCGCTGAAGAACTGTCAGCTCTTAGTGACGTCTGAAGTCTGAGGTGTTTGCTTTGGCCCCATAAAAACTCCAGTGGACAGTTTCACAGCAACTGGATACATTATAGACTCACTGTCACACATACATCCTGATATCGTTGAGGGGAAAAGCTTCTGCAGCATTATCATGACGTGTCGGGACCGCACACTTGAGTTCCAGTCGGCTTGTAAGTCACTGCAGGGGAGACAGTTACAGGTATGACCATATAATCTACAGCTACATGCTTTAAACCATGTGTAACCTGCTACAGATCATATCAGAGGAGAAATCGCAGTATACTTTATTTGGAATTTTTAAAAGGGATAGTTCACCTAAAACAATTTATATTCTGTCATTTACTGATGCTGTCAGGAAACAGAAATGCTTGGCGGAATGTGAGCTGCTCTTTTCTATACATCAAGGCCTGGTTTCACAGACGGGGCATATGTTTAAAGGCATTTTCATTAATTACTCACGCATCAGTTGAGGAAATTTCAAGCATGTTCGCTTGATGTGTGAGAACCAATGAGGTTCATTCTCGTGTTACGCAGCACGTTTGAGCTTCCTCAAGAACCAATGAGGTTCATTCTCGTGTTACGCAGCACGTTTGAGCTTCCTCAAGAACCAATGAGGTTCATTCTCGTGTTACACAGCACGTTTTGAGCTTCCTCAAGAACCAACGAGGTTCATTCTCGTGTTACACAGCACGTTTGAGCTTCCACAAGAACCAATGAGGTTCATTCTCGTGTTACACAGCACATTTGAGCTTCATCAAGAACCAATGAGGTTCATTCTCGTGTTACACAGCACGTTTTGAGCTTCATCAAGAACCAATGAGGTTCATTCTCGTGTTACACAGCACGTTTTGAGCTTCCTCAAGAACCAATGAGGTTCATTCTCGTGTTACACAGCACATTTGAGCTTCATCAAGAACCAATGAGGTTCATTCTCGTGTTACACAGCACATTTGAGCTTCATCAAGAACCAATGAGGTTCATTCTCGTGTTACACAGCACGTTTTGAGCTTCATCAAGAACCAATGAGGTTCATTCTCGTGTTACACTCTCGTGTTCATCAAAAATATCTTAATTTGTGTTCCGAAGATGAACGCAAGTCTTACGGGTTTAGCACGACATGAGGGTGAGTAATTAATGAAAGAATTTTCATTTTTGGGTGAACTAACCCTTTAAATACAGGAGTAGGCCTAAGTTCAGTTTGGATATTGCTTTTATAAATGCGCCTTAGAGAAAAACATTACTGGTGTGCATCTTGAGACAAAATAATGGCACAGACATATTTTAGGATTTGTCAGAGCAAGTTTCTTTCAGTTAAGACAGCTCAAACATGCATTTCCATAGTCTGGGCTAGGCTTAAGCCTTGTCTGTTAAACCAGGCATAAATCACCATCCACTTTTCTTAAATTGAAAGCAGAAGCTTGGACTTTCTGCCTAAAACCCAAAGTATCCTTTGAATAACTGTACAAAGCATATGGTGCATGTGCAAGAAAGACACAACAATTGTACTGCATATGTCGAACTTGGCCATCCGCATTCATCCGCGGTTCGGTATACTTTGAAAGCTGTGTGGACACGGCTGTGCGTGAGAAATTGAAGTATATCTGGGCCTTAAGCCCTCCTTTTGTGCTTCATGGAAGTACAAATTTGTTTAGCTATTTCTTTATATCATATCACATGTTATTGGCTAAATTACTTTTTATACTTGATATGTTAATGTTTTCACATGTACCAATTTTTCTTGTTATGCATTTTCAGAATGGGACTCACGCTAAGCCTGTCATTAATGCCCTTAAACAGCGCAGTGACTTTACTCTCATGGCCAAGTAAGAGTTCAGATCCATGTTTGTCTTTGATATTTGCCAACTGTGTTTTCGCTTCAGAGCTGCTGTGTCTTGTCCTGTTTCCTTGAATCTTTGCACCCTGAAATCTTGTTTTGTTTCTCTGTAACAGGAGAATTGGGAAAGACTTGAGCAACACATTTGCCAAGCTTGAAAAGCTTACAATTTGTAAGTAACGTTAGTAATAGAAATTAAGACTGCTCCTATTTTCTGTATTTTTTGTATTTTAATAGTTCTAATGCTTGTCCATGGTTATTTGGCATTTTCCTTGTCTAGTTCCCTGGTATAATGTGATTGACTTAGAATTACCGATCGTTAAAATACACTGCCGTCTGAAAAAAAGTATGGGGTCATTAAGATTTTAAAAGATTTTGTTTTTATGCTCACCAAGGCTGCATTTATTATATAAGATTATTACAATTTAATTTATTTTTTACTTTAATGTATTTTAAAATATAATTTATTCCTGTGATGTCAAAGCTGAATTTTTTAGCATTGTTCCTCCAGTTTTCAGTGTCACGTGGTCCTTCAGAAATCATTATAATATGCTGATTTGCAGCTCAAGACACATTTGCTACTACTGTCTAATGTTGGAAACAGTTGTGCTGCTTAACATTTTTTGTTGAAACTGACAATTGTTTTTTTTTTTCAACAAAGCATTTTTTTCAGGATTCTTTGAATAACAGAAAGTTTCGCTAAAGATAATAGAAATAATTTGTAATATTGTAAATGTCTTTTATATTCACTTTTGATTATTTATGCATAATTGCTGAATAAGTATTAGTTTCTTTAAAAAAAAAGAAAATCTTACTCACCCCAAACTTTTGAATAGTTAGAATTTCATTTTGACTAAGATTAATGTCTGTAATTATTTATTTTTTTGCTAACTATGTTACATTACATTGGGTTTAAACTGATGTTTTTGTAACTGTTAGAGACTGCATCAAGTCCTCTCTCAATATGATTTTTTTTTTCTCCCCTCACTTCTAGTGGCCAAACGAAAGTCTTTGTTCGATGATAAAGCAGTGGAGATTGAGGAGCTAACGTACATCATTAAACAGGTTAGTGGTGTCTGTGTTGTCCTTCTCCCTAAATATGAAATTGTATTGATATGAATCTCATTCCTTGCATATTTCCCTTTGCATTGATGTTGAAGTTGCCTATTGTAGTGTTGGTATCCGTGTTTACCAGAATCCTTCAGCAAACTACCATATTGTGAAAAAGCAAACCTCTTGCAGTGATCTGATATGCTGTCTCTCTCTGTCTCTCATCAGGACATCACCAGTCTGAATAAGCAGATAGCGCAGCTGCAAGACCTTGTGAGATCCCGCAGTGGGCAAAATGGCCGCCACATCCAGACACATTCCAACACAATTGTGGTCTCCCTGCAGGTACAATCTTATATCTGATATTTCTCCAGTGCACAGATATTTGAGACTCTCCAGGAAGTCTCATATCACTTGCTGTAGACAGTAGGGGTGGATGATCTTGTGTATAAAATGACTTGACTAGCCAACACACCTTTCATTTTCCTGCCACAATATAGTCGTATATTATGTAAACTCTTATCTGGGAATGTTTGTGTTGCAGTCCAAGCTGGCATCGATGTCAAATGATTTCAAGTCAGTCTTGGAAGTGAGAACAGAGGTGAGTTTTCCTTTGCTTTATGACCCGTGCTGCATTTTTATAATCAATTCTGTGTCAAGCAATTGTTATGGTTTTAAATATTTAAACAGCTCTTTCGGAAAGGAAAAACGGCCAAAATGTTTTTACTGTGTATGGTCCTGTGAAACCATTTGCTGTATCTCCGTCTGTTTTCTTTTATTTAATTGAGTTGTATTCTAAAGAAAAACATATTTAGTCCATTTGGAATGAATATTACATTGTTTTTAACTGATGTGTGTCTGTCCTGTTGTGTGGTTAGAATCTAAAGCAGCAGCGCAGCAGAAGAGATCATTTCTCCCAGGCTCCTGTCTCGGCCTCTCCTCTGCTCGCCAATAACTTCAGTACGTCATCTCTTTTTAATTTGTTAGTGCAAATTTCATGCCATGCTATTACAGTTTATTGATAATTAATATAAGATTATAGTCTTGGGCTGTGCAGATGCACTCATTCACTACCAGTGTGACCAGCAGAAATTTTTTGGACACATTTACTCATTCTGTGTTAATATTTTCTACATCGTAAATTAATCATAACTAAATATGAAGGAACACATATGATGGTATGATGCAAACCGTCACCAAACATTTTAAACAAATAAAAACTTTTTACTAAACTACTATTATTATTATTATTATTATAGATTGATTATTTTATTTCTTGTTTGTGAATGTTTTCTTCTTCATTTATCATTTAGAAAAAAAAATGCTTCACTATGTCCCATTCCTCAAATTATTTTGTTTTGTAGACACTCTTGTTGCCTTTATTTTGTATTTAGTTGTGTTTTTAATTTCTTGCCTCTTGCAGATAGCTCAGTTCTGATGCAGGATGAGTCCAGGAGTCTGGGAGGAGAGGTGGCCATCGACATGGACTCTAGAGCAAACCCTCTTCAGCTGCAGCTCATCGACGAACAGGTATCTGTCTCTCAGAGAAAATGCTTCTGTAGCTGAAAGTTTACATGTATTAAAAATGTCGAATGTCTGATTTCATGTCCCTTTGTTGTGTTTGTGTAGGACTCGTATATCCAGAGCCGAGCGGACACCATGCAGAACATCGAGAGCACCATCGTGGAGTTGGGCTCCATCTTCCAGCAACTGGCACACATGGTCAAAGAGCAAGAGGAGACGATTCAGAGGTCAGACAACCACACAAACACATGCGCACCATATGAATCTGTATACTGCAAAGCCACAGACAGTACAGTACATAGTACTGCAGATACATGCTCTACAAACCGCACTTAAACACTCTCATAGTAGGATTGTCTTAAAATAAATGTCATACAAATATATTTTTCTGCATAATAAAATGGGATATTATTTGAAATTTCCATTTAATTTATACATTTATTTTCAGCATTTAAGACTGATGATTGTTGTAGCACTTAAATACATTTTCTTTAAGTTAAGAACGTGATAAACATGTCCAGGTGACATTTCACCCCCAAAACCAAAGGAAATTATTTCCCTTATTTTTTAGGACAATTTGACATTGTTTTGGGCAATTTTTTCTAAAAACTATAGGATAATTTCTTGTAGTAAAATTGTAATACAGTATAAAAAGTGAAAGCATTTACGATTATTTATTTAATTTTGATGTAGTTGTATATGCTATAAATACTATTCTTTTTAACCACTAGGATCGATGCCAATGTGGAGGACACCCAGCTGAACGTGGAAATGGCTCACAGCGAGATACTGAAGTACTTCCAGTCCGTCTCCTCCAATCGCTGGCTCATGATCAAGATATTCCTCGTTCTCATCATCTTCTTCATCATCTTTGTGGTCTTCTTTGCCTGAGAAGGAACAACCCTAAGTGTAAGAAGGGGTGAAAACAAAGCCAAAGGGTTTGAAGGAGGGAAGGAACATGCAATGGACTTATGGGCGAATGTGCAAAAACACAAACACAAGTGGACTGGGCCGCAGCTCTTGTTTTTTTTTTTGGGGGTTCTGATGCTCATTGGTGGAATGATTTTTGTCAGAGTGACTTTCCGTGGTCGACTCTCTCACTCTAGAGGGAGGAGGATGATGACGCTGATGAAGGTAGAACTGAGATTTACTGTGTAGACTGAGAGGAGGGTGTTCTGATTCACTCTGTTCTCTTTAAGCTTCATGTACATCTGCATTCATATTTGAGCCTTCGTTTCTTATTAATAATCTCATATTAAAAGAGAAGGCTTTTCCCCAAGTGGTTTGATTCTTCAAACTGGTTTAGTTTGTTTTGTTCAGGCAGTGTTATCCGTAATCAGCGATAACATTTTTACAGTAAATTAAATGTGACCTGATTCTCTTTATAAAATACTCCTTGTAATAATAATTCCCCCATTAATCTCTATTAATCAGTCAGGCAATTATTTGCCATGTATGGGTCATTCTCACAAAGAAATATCAGATTCATATTTTACCCCAAAATTGAAAGAAACAATTATTTTTAATTAATTTATCATTATATTTTTAATAAAGAAAAGTATGTTTTAGGACCATTTTGGCACTTTTTTTTAAATAAATTTAAGTAATGATTCCCTCCAAATTCTCATTAATGTAATGTGTGAAGAAATTACAGTATAATGAAAATTATTGAATGACATGATTCATTTATTTAATGACCGCAGAAATTAAACAAACGCTACCATGATATATACTACAAAAACGTTCTTTATAAATATGCAAATACATGTGTACATTTATAAAACGTGTGTATATATATCTAAAATATATATATTATTATTTTTTAAACATCAGTCATTGAAATTTGGAGAAATTAATATCTTAGATGCCATAAAAATAACACCACAATGCAAAAAGAAAATAATGGTCCTTAACATGTACTTAATTTTGAATGGGTGGTGAAATATGAGCCTGGCATTTCCTGACAGTTTTCATGAGAAACGTCCTTCTAATGTTAATGCCTTCTGATCGCTGGCCCTGTAAATATGGGCTCTGTAATATTATATACGGTTAAGAGACTTTCAGTTTCTTGTTGTTGTATTTTTTTTGTGTGGAGATTGATTCTGCCAAATACACAAGGAGGAAGTTGCCTGGTCTTATGATTTTGCTCCATGCAGGAATAAACAAGGTGCAAATGAAGACCAGTGTTTTTGTATAGTAGTGTACTTTAAAAGATCACACTGAGGTTTAAAGGGCCCAAAGAGACTCCAGATGGTCCGAAAGCTATAAACTGCTCATTCATCACATTTAGGACGTCTCATTCCAGGTCAGTGCAGAGAAGTTTTTATGTGTTGGTTGTTCTGGAGCTAGTCATGAAACTGATCAGTACTCTGATAAATGAGCGGTGGGTGTGTTTCCTTTATTTTTTGAGGAGCAACTTTGGCCTGATGAACATATTGGCCATGGCACGCAGAACTGAAGATCAGCTCCTTCATGCTGTGAAGCTGTGAATAATGAAACAGGAGAAGGAGCTGCCAGAGATGATGTCTTCACTTAGAAGCAGCATTTTCAAGGTCAAATTCTCATTTGCTAAATCACAGACTTTCTCTCTCTCCCACACACTCAAATCAAACTCATGAACGATGTACAGTGTATTATTTAATAAGCACTTTTTATGAAGAATCCTGTTTCCAGGCTTTTTTTAGCTGAATGTTCTGCATCTCTTGTATGAACTGAACACTGTTGTAATGTAAGAGCAAACAGTACATATTAAAACACATCTGAGAAATAGTGTTTCTGGCTAATGTTGCTTTTTTTGCTGTGACTGTAAAGCAGGGGTCCCCAAACTTTTTTCTGTGAGGGCCACATTATTGTTATTTTCTTTAATGGGGGCCAGGTCGGTTGCAGAAAATTACATGGGCCAGAGTGACTATTATTGTGGAGTTTTTATTATGATTTTAAATGTATTTATTATGCCTCCTAATGCTTTGTTTATTATTTTATGCACCATACAGACAAAAGAGAATTACTTTAAAAAAACATTTTCCAATTGTCTTGTAGTTCTAGTCATTTCTTGCTGGCTCGCGCGCACTTGCTCGATCAAGATGAAACGTTAATTGAATGTGTGATTCTATTGGTGGGTGAATCTAACAAATAATTAGGCTACGCTATGTTAATATTTTAGTTAATTACTAAGGGAAATTGTAAAAGTTAAAAAAAATAAGGGACATTTTAGTTTAAAAGGCAAACTTTATAATCAAATACAGATAAGAATATAATTTTAAAATTAATTTTTTTCAAAATATGTCTCTGGCATTGTTCAAAGAGCCGGTCCAAATTTGGGGGCGGGCCGTATTCGGCCCGCGGGCCGTAGTTTGGGGACCCCTGCTGTAAAGGTTTTATGGAGGGAATCTCTCAAAACTTGCCAAAAACCTGTCCAGGTCACGCCAAACGAAAAAAGAAATTATGCAATGCATACCAAAAATTAACCATCTTAGGGTGAAATTAAAACTAAAATACTGAATGGAGTAATGTTGTATTTAAATATGCAGTACTGTACAATTAACCCTGTATTGATGGAAATGCTGTCAAATGTAAATATAATTTACTAACTATATATTAAATGAGCTGACCTGAAATATGACCTGGACATGCTCTGGACAGGCTTTAGGAACTTCCTCCTCACAAAAAAAAATGATTCTGAAAATATATATTTACGCCAAATATTCACATTTATATTCACATCCAAATATTAAAAAGTAAAAAAAAAAAAAAAAAAGACTAGGCTATAGGCTTCTTACATATGCCTATACTGGTGTTCTTTGGTGTGATTTAACAAAGTAACAGTGTTTGTCTTACAATCTGAAAGCACAAACTTTCAAGATGCTTCCTAGAATCAGATTTGTCATCTCTTTCCTTCTCTTGTCTCTGCAGCCTTTTCTTTTCTTCCTCCTTTATCGCCTTTAACTTAGCTCGCGGGCTGCATTTCTTTTTAAATCTCTTTCCTTCAAACCCTTCTTTCCTCTGTCTTTCTTGTTCAGCTCTGTGTCGCCTGCTCAAGAGGGGTGATCTCTGGCATGCTGTGACTCCGTCCCTTCCTGGCGCGCAGGGCGGATGACACCTGTTCGGCTGCTTCCTCCTCCTCATCAGACCATGTGTTTTCCTCTTGCAGGTTGTTGCGGGAACCACCAAAGCTTCCCTTGCCGCGGTTCAGGGTGCGGAACTTGGACCGAAAAGTGACAAAGGAAAGGCTTTTGCTGCGCTGTTTTTCCCAACGGTTCATCCGATTCTGGGTTTCTGCATCTCCCTGAAGGTCATCCAGGCAGTTTTGTAGGACTCCCCGAAACAGTTTGGGCACCTCGGACACCTCCGGCTCAAACTCTGACACTAGTTTCCGGAACCTTTGCAAGAAAATATATTTGAGAGGTTTGCATGACTTAAACTAAACTAAAACCATAAAAACATGTTAGGCTACTTGAAAGAAAGAAACAAAAAACTTAAAGCTTATTTAATTTCAGCTAGTTAAAAAGAAAACATTTCTCAATTTCATTTAACTTGAAATAACTGAAATAACGGTAACACTTTAATAAGGTTTCATTTGTTAACAACAATGAACAATACTTCTAAAGCATTTATTAATATTTGTCAACGGTAATTTCAACATTTACTAATACAATTTTTAAATCCAAGTTTGTATTTGTTAACATGTGTTAATGCAGTGTGATTGAACTAATAGAAAAAATGAACAATTAGATCTTTACTAACTAACGTTAACAAAGATTAATAAATGCTTTCAAAAAATATATATCATTGTTAGCTAATGCATTAACTGTTAACATATGAGACCTTATTGTAATGTGATAAAACTAAAACTGAAATCAAAATGAATAAGTATAATATAGACTAGTGATTTCAAATTGATTAATCGCATTGCAAAATAAGTTTGTGTTTACAAAATATATGCATGTGGGTGTGTACGATGTATAATTATTATTTATATATAAATACAAACTCATGTATATATTATATAATATTTGCATGTGTATACTTTATATAATTACATAATTTATATTATATATAAATATTTTTAAAAAAATCATAAAAGGAGTTCACTTTAAAATCAAAATTACCCCATGATTTACTCATTCTTTCTGATGAACACAATCAGAGTTATATTAATAAATATCCTGACTCTTCCAATCTTTATAATCGCAGTGACAAGGTCCCTTGAGTTTGAAGCTCAAAAAAGTGCATCCATCCATGATAAATGTATCCACATGGTTCCGGGGGATTAATAAAAGGTCTTCTGAAGCAAACCAATGGGGTTCTGTAAGAAAAATATTAATATTTAAAACTTTATGAAGTAAAATATCTAGCTTCTTCCAGACCGCCTTCCGTATTCAATTTTAGCAGAAAGTGAAACGCCTCTTGCAGTTGAAAACACTTACGCTCTACATCCTACATACGTCAAGCCAGTTACGCTTTTTCATAAGATGAATACTGAAGGCGGTCTGAGGGAAGCTAGATATTTTACTTTTTAGTTTTAAATATGAATATATTTCTTACAAAAACCCATTGATTCGCTTCAGAAGACCTTTATTAACCCCCGGAGCCGTGTGGAGTACGTTTATGATGGATGGATGTGCTTTTTTGAGTGTCAAACTCGTGGGCCCCGTTCACTGCCATTATAAAGCTTGGAAGCATCAGGATATTTATTAATATACCCCAGATTGTATTCGTCTGAAAACACCTAGTATGGTTTGAGGGTGAGTATATCACGGGCTAATTTCATTTTAAAGTCAACTAATCTTTTAAATATATACATGCATGTGTGTGTATTTATATATATACATAGTAATTATACATATTATGTAAACACAAACTTTTTAGATGCAATTAATCAATTTGACAGCACTTACATAGACATTAAAAAACTATTAAAATGTCTAAAGCTAACTAAAATTTTAATGAAAAATAACAATAAAATCAAATTCAGTATTAATAAAAATAGTATCTCAGTAACACATGGCATGTACCTGACAATGACCGGCCCACACTGTTGAGGTGGGATCTGGGCACAAAGCTCCTGCAGTTCCAGAACCTCTCCTGGCGTGAGCTCGTATGGGGCGCGAGGCTGAGGGCCGGCCAGCCAGCTGTAGTCTGCCGAGGAAGAGTTGCGGCGTCTGCGGGTCTCTGCTGCTTTCTCCAGCCGGATCCGCTCGGTCCGTTTCACCATGGCACCCAGCTCCAGCATCAAAGTGTTGGTCACCAGCTCTTCTGAAGTGCGCTGTCCAGGAACCTTCGGCTCCATGGAAAACACTACTGACCAGGGAAACATCTGTGAGAGCGAAAACATTAAAAGTTTGAGATATGAAGTTTGGTTGTAACATTAAGTATTTTTTGCGTATTACTATATATCTATTTATCTATCTATCTTATCCCTTCATCCATCCATCCATCTTATATACATAAATACATATATACATTTAAAAAACACTGCAAGGCCAAAAAAAGTTCCTGTTTGCATTTAGGCGAATGCAATCCATGATTGATTATAATGTTTCTAGATCTTGACTAAGAATTGGAAATAAATATATCCAATTAATGGTTTAGATATCCAAACGTGCACAATGGTGCAAATAGAATTAGCTTTGGATACAGTATACTGCCTATATTTGATGCAAATTGTATATGAATATTTATGCAAATAAGTGTGCAAATAGCATCATATTTTTAAATACATTAAAAAACACTCATGTTATACAAAAAGGATATTACCTTTCAGATAATGTGAATTTTCCAATGTTGATAATATATTCCTGTTTTAATGTCAAATGTCTCCAAATTGGACCTGAAGTGCAATAAAAGCAGAGCCAAAATATCAAAATTCAGAGTTTGGTTTCCAGTCTGAGCACTCCAGATGAGACAGCTCTCCTTTGCGATGTTTTAGACACTGTAAATGTGTGTGTATGTAATCCCATATAAATATGCAAGCTGGTATTTAGCCATCTGATTAGCTCGCTGAACACACACCTTGCATACGGTGTGACCTCCTGCTCATCCTGAGCTGACTGCACAACATGTGTGCACTGAATGCATTGAAACATATATATTTATATACATTATTAAAACTAATGCAAATAACATTGCAGCTATTGACTACTATAAAGGAATTTCTAATGGATTAATGTGTGATTCAAAAAGTAACTTTTAAGTTTCTTGAAAAGTAAAGTAATAAAAGTTGACAGCTTGTTTATTTGTAATGATTGGTAAAAGGTAGAGCTGTATAAAAGCTTACAATGACCATTAGCTCTATTGTTAAGATAACATCAGTTACTCAGAGGTACTTAAGGAGTTAGGTAACCCGCTTTACATGCACACCCTGTCTTAATCATTGTGTAACTATACCCAGCAGTCTGTGTCCGATCGGACCGAAAGACGGAGAGAGAACTGTGCTGTGAGGCTTTCCACTCTATTCAGCACTTCAGAGATTTAATCTGCGCTCCTACACACTTCTCAGAAACAAGGGCCACGGCAATAAGGATAATCTGATTACACACTGTTTATATTGGTGGATTATTCCAATGAAAGTGACCAGTCGGGCTATATAATGCATGACTGATATACAAGGTGGATCCTGCGTCTGTTGCTAATTTCTGCAGGCTTTAATGTTGTTTTTTATACTTCAAGAGTTTGACACTAGTTTACAAAAGCACTGATTTAAAGGGATAGTTCACCCACCAAAATACAATTTTTGTCTTAATTTACTTACCCCTCCTGATGTTCCAAACTTGTCTGAGTTTCTTTCTTCTGCTGAACACAAAAGAAGGTATTTTGAAGAATGTTAGTAACCAGACAACGGCCCCACACCAATTTGGAACAACTTGAGGGTGAATAAATGGTGACAAACTTTTCCTTTGTGGGTGAACTATCCCTTAAATATTTACCTTTCCTATTGAGGGTAATATATGCCCCTTGGAATTTGTGTGCTGCCTGTTATTTGCATCAGTTAATTTAAATAAATGTTTAACCTTAAATAGGTTAAAACAACCTTTATAACAAGTTTGTTATAAAATGAAAATCAACATTAAATGGACTACAAAAGCAGACATAAATGATCCACAAGAAATCATAACATAATCACAAATTTGATTATGTGATTTGATTATTTTATATATATATATATATATATATATATATATATATATATATATATATATATATATATATATATATATATATATATATATATATACAGGTCCTTCTAAAACAATTAGCATATTGTGATAAAAGTTCATAATGTAATGATACAAATTAAACTTTCATATATTTTTGATTCATTGCACACCAACTGAAATATTTCAGGTCTTTTATTGTTTTAATACTGATGATTTTGGCATACAGCTCATGAAAACCTCTGAAAATCTAAAAAAAAAAAAAGGGCATATTTCGTCCGACCAATAAAAGAAAAGTGTTTTTAATACAAAAAAAGTCAACCTTCAAATAATTATGTTCAGTTATGCACTCAATACTTGGTCGGGAATCCTTTTGCAGAAATGACTGCTTCAATGTGGCGTGGAATGGAGGCAATCAGCCTGTGGCACTGCTGAGGTGTTATGGAGGCCCAGGATGCTTCGATAGCGGCCTTAAGCTCATCCAGAGTGTTGGGTCTTGCGTCTCTCAACTTTCTCTTCACAATATCCCTCAGATTCTCTATGGGGTTCAGGTCAGGAGAGTTGGCAGGCCAATTGAGCACAGTAATACCATGGTCAGTAAACCATTTACCAGTGGTTTTGGCTCTGTGAGTGAAAAACGAAATCTTCATCTCCATAAAGCTTTTCAGCAGATGGAAGCATAAAGTGCTCCAAAATCTCCTGATAGCTAGCTGCATTGACCCTGCCCTTGATAAAACACAGTGGACCAACACCAGCAGCTGACATGGCACCCCAGACCATCACTGACTGTGGGTACTTGACACTGGACTTCAGGCATTTTGGCATTTCCTTCTCCCCAGTCTTCCTCCAGACTCTGGCACCTTGATTTCCGAATGACATGCAAAATTTGAGCGACAGTCCAGTGCTGCTTCTCTGTAGCCCAGGTCAGGCGCTTCTGCCGCTGTTTCTGGTTCAAAAGTGGCTTGACCTGGGAATGCGGCACCTGTAGCCCATTTCCTGCACACGCCTGTGCACGGTGGCTATGGATGTTTCTACGCCAGACTCAGTCCACTGCTTCCAGGTCCCCAAGGTCTGGAATCGGTCCTTCTCCACAATCTTCCTCAGGGTCCGGTCACATCTTCTCGTTGTGCAGCGCTTTTTGCCGCACTTTTTCCTTCCCACAGACTTCCCACTGAGGTGCATTGATACAGCACTCTGGGAACAGCCTATTTGTTCAGAAATTTCTTTCTGTGTCTTACCCTCTCGCTTGAGGGTGTCAATGATGGCCTTCTGGACAGCAGTCAGGTCGGCAGTCTTACCCATGATTGCGGTTTTGAGTAATGAACCAGGCTGGGAGTTTTTAAAAGCCTCAGGAATCTTTTGCCGGTGTTTAGAGTTAATTAGTTGATTCAGATGATTAGGTTAATAGTTTGTTTAGAGAACCTTTTCATGATATGCTAATTTTTTTAGATGAATTTTAGGTTTTCATGAGCTGTATGCCAAAATCATCAGTATTAAAACAATAAAAGACCTGAAATATTTCAGTTGGTGTGCAATGAATCTAAAATATATGAAAGTTTAATTTTTATCATTACATTATGGAAAATAATGAACTTTTATCACAATATGCAATTTTTTTGAGAAGGACCTGTATATATATATACACACACAAACCAGATTCCAAAAAAGTTGGGACACTGTACAAATTGTGATTAAAAACTGAATGCAATGATTTGGAAGTTTCAAATCTCAAAATTGTATTCAGTATACAACATAGATGACATATCAAATGTTTAAACTGAGAAAATGTATAATTTAAAGGGAAAAATAAGTTGATTTTAAATTTCATGGCATCATAACATCTCAAAAAAGTTGGGACAAGGCCATGTTCACCACTGTGTGGCATACCCTCTTCTTTTTATAACAGTCTGCAAATGTCTGGGGACTGAGGAGACAAGTTGCTTAAGTTTAGGAATAGGAATGTTGTCCCATTCTTGTTTACAGGCTTCTAGTTGCTTACCTGTCTTAGGTCTTCTTCCTCTTTATGATGCGCCAAATGTTTTCTATGGGTGAAAGATCTGGACTGCAGGCTGGCCATTTCAGGACCGGATCCTTCTTCTACACAGCCATGATGTTGTAATTGATGCAGTATGTGGTCTGGCCACAAAATGCAAGGTCTTCCCTGAAAGAGGATATGTTGTTCTTGAGCTTGGATACCTTTCAGCATTGATGGTGCCTTTCCAGATGTGTAAGCTGCCCATGCCACACGCACTCATGCAACCCCATACCATCAGAGATGCAGGCTTCTGAACTAATAACAACTTGGGTTGTCCTTGTCCTCTTTAGTCCGGATGACTTGGCATCCCAGTTTTCCAAAAAGAACTTCAAATTTTGATTCGTCTGACCACAGAACAGTTTTCCACTTTGCCACAGTCCATTTTAAATGAGCCTTGGCCCAGAGAAAACGCCTGTGCTTCTGGATCATGTTTAGATATGGCTTCTTTTTTGACCTATATAATTTTAGCCGGCAACGGCGAATGGCACGGTGGATTGTGTTCACCGACAATGTTTTCTGGAAGTATTCCTGAGCCCATGTTGTGATTTCCATAACAGCATTCCTGTATGTGATGCAGTGCTGTCTAAGGGCCCGAAGATAACAGGCATCCAGTATGGTTGTCCGGCCTTGACCCTTACACACAGAGATTGTTCCACATTCTCTGAATCTTTGGATGATATTATGCACTGTAGATAATGATAACTTCCAATTCTTCGCAATTTTTCTCTGAGAAACTCCTTTCTGATATTGCCCCACTATTTTTCGCCGCAGCATTGGGGGAATTGGTGATCCTCTGCCCATCTTGACTTCTGAGAGACACTGCCACTTTGAGAGGCTCTTTTTATACCCAATCATGTTGCCAATTGACCTAATAAGTTGCAAATTGGTCCTCCAGCTGTTCAATCAAAAATGAGCCAATATTTGGCATAACATTTCAAAATGTCTCACTTTCAACATTTGATATGTTATCTATATTGTGAATAAAATATAAGTTTATAAGATTTGTAAATTATTGCATTCCTTTTTTATTCCTTATTTATTCACACTTTGTACAGTGTGAACAATGTTTGTTTTTGTTTTTTTTAATCGGGTTTGTATATATAAATATTGATAGAGGTCAAGAATCAGGAGTGCTATTTGCAGTTTTATCAAGCAGCTTCATGTCTCATAAGGAGTTTGTAGGCTGTGCTCTCCCTCTACCTTCCTGTACATACAATTTCTCAACACAATTGTACTCTTTTCAAGGTCTAGCTACATCATTACTGCAGGTTGAATGATTCTGATTGGCTAAGAGAAAATAGATGGTCATAGTACATTTTCACACATTGTCAGTTAATAAGATGCACGTCTCCATAGATCACTTGTTGAGACTTTCACCCTGGAATTAGGCACGTAGTGACCTACCAGGTCTGGAGCATGCGCACGCTTGTCCAGAACAACATGCCCGTTGTACACCTCTAATACTGATCTGCAATGCAGAAGCCTAGCACACATTCACAGATACACAGGCTTCTCTTGAGTTGGTTGAGCTCCAGCTCTGACCAGAAAGTTTCCCAAAACATACTGATAACATGTGCTATCTCTCAGTAAGAGGTACAGACAATATTAAGTTTCTAAACAAAAGGAAATTATATAATTTGAAAGAAAAATCCATATTTCATCCCTGGAAGCCAGTCTAAGTGAGTAAGCACTGTTACTGCACTCCTGGCATGGGCCAGACCCTCATTCACTCATCAGAGACCAAATGCAAACTTTAGAAAACATATATGAAGAAACAATAAACAATCAGTGGTTCTATTGATTAAGTAATATCATAACTGGAAAGAATCACTAAAAATCATTTTAATAATATAGGAGGATAAATACTGATTAAGGCTTTGATTATACATTTAAAGCAGCAGTGGGTTTCAGAATGCACCAATATATAGTTATATAATGTAAAACAGTTTGGAATAAATTGCTTAAAGATTTTGTGTACTCAAGTAATTTAAGCAATTTAACATTATAATTCTTACTATATTATTTGATGTATATATTTTTTTGCAACGTTCAGGATTAAATCAATTTATTAAAAGAAGAAGAAGACGACACTTATCACTGACCTGTGGGTGCCACTGCACTTCTGGTTACCTCTTTAAGGCCCTGCCTCTTTGGAAACGTCACGGACCCCCACGCCTCGCGTCAAATCAAGTTCGGCAGTTCTGAAGCGCACAAGAGATACAGCGACCGCGTGCGCTCAGTTCTGACTGTTGAAAATAACGACAATCTGTTAACGGTAAGCGGTCAAACGCCTCAGATTCAATAGTTATACATATCGGCTGTATTTTATTAACAGACACGTAGACGGCATTTAAGACATCAGGATCGCTGCGTTTAGAAGAGTTCAACATATCAGAAGTCCTGGTAAGTAATGCCACATTGTTTTATTACACTGTAGCATTTCGTTTTATCTGACAGGATTTTGGTCTGCATTTGTTTTCCCAAACGAATACGCTTTATTTTTTAAAAATATAATTCTCGCAGCAGGATAGAGATTATAGTTTAATAAAAACCCGCCAGCGAATTATTAATCCTACTAAAGCGAAGGCTTTTCTCATGAATATTAATTAGCCTTTCTCGCAGCCTCCATTGACAAAGTGTAATTGATATTCATGACCCAAAACTCGCCGTAGTAGGATTCATACATTTGCTGAGGTTTGTATTCGTAAATATATAACTTAGACGTAAGGCAAGACTTGTTGAACGTGTATAATAATCTCGGTAGCCAACATGATCATCAACCCAGCCTGGCGTCATCTGTGTCTGAAAGCTCCAGCTTTGATGCTTTGTAATGGAAATTAAAGGTGCCTGGTGAGATCGGACCAGGATGTTCACTGTTTCACAGTTCTTATAGATTCACAGGCCGGATTTTCCTCATTCCTGTCTTTCAGCAATCCAGTACTTAATGCTAGTGACTGAGAAGAGAAACCAAATACAGGAGGTTGAGTGATAGTATAAATAGACGCTTTCACTTGTGTTTGTGTGTCTGTGGGACTGTCCATTTCAGTAGCCAAACCTTTGCAAGTTCCCTTTAAGAAATAGTTCACCACAAAAATATATATAATATTCTGTCTTTATTTACTTATCCTCTGTCACCCCAAACCCATATAACTTTTCTTTTCCTTTTTTTTCAGAACACTCTTTTTTTGTTATTATGAAAGTGAATGTGCTTTTAAAAACAAAATAAGTATAATTTAAAGGGATAGTTCATGCCTGTCATTTACTCACCCTCAAGTTGCTCATAACCTTTATGAATTTATTTCGTCTGACACACACACACACATGTCTGGTTCACTATCTTTGTGGGGACTCTCCATAGACGTAATGTTTTTTATACCGTGCAAACTGTACATTCTATCCCCCTACACTGCCCCTGCCCCTAAACCTACACACACACACACACACACACACTGCCCCTGCCCCTAAACCTACCCATCACAGGAGACATTCTGCATTTTTACTTTCTCATAAAAACTCATCCTGTGTAATTTATAAGCCTTTTGAAAAGTGGTGATACACCACTTTAGGTGATCTCAGGGTTTACTATCTTTATGGGGACATTTGGTCCCTACAATGCAATATAAACAAGGACACACACACACACACACACACACACACACACACACACACACACAAAAGATATTTTGAAGAATGTCTGCAACCAAACTGTTGATGGACTCCATCGACTTCCATATTATTTTCCCATACTATGGAAGTCAATAGGGGCCATCAACTATTTGGTTACCTATATTCTTCAAAATATCATCTTTTGTGTTCAGCAGAAGAAAAATTTATAAGATTTATAAGCTATGAGTTATAAGCTTGCAATTGCCAGTTATAAAGTCCATTTCTGACCAAGTCAGCTCGCAATTCTGACATTTTCTTACAATTGTGAGTTTATCTTGCAATTCTGAAAAAAAAAAAACTCAGAAATTACAAGATGTAAACAGGCAATTTGTGATAAAAAGTTAGAATTGTGAAAGCCACAATTACCATTTATTTACATGGAAACAAGCATCCATAGTACGCCTTATGGAAATATTGTGTGTAAAACCACAATAACTCATTATGCATTCGAAATCTTCACGTCTGCCCTGGTTCGAGGAGTAACTATGGCCACTCTTTGAACGAATTGTTGTTTTGAATCAAATCATTTCATTGAATTGGTTGATCCAGTTCACAAAAGGCAGTCTGAATGATTCATTTATGAATCGGACTGATCCTGTTTTTGAGTTTTCCCATTCTTTGTAGTTGCATGAATAAAGACAACCAGTACAATTGTTATTAATCCTTGTTTTTGTTTTTTTTGTCTTACAAAGAAAATAAGCCATCATACAGGTTTGGAACGACGTGATGTAAGGAAATTATGACCGAGTCTCCTGTTTTGGGTTTTACTTTGTGTTTTGGCAGCAGAAGTCCCTTAAGAATGTTTCCATGAACACTCTTGACAAACACACACACACACCCACACGATCTCTGAGATTTCTCTTTATATAAAAATGCAGATACACTGGTTAATTTTTCATTTTTGTCATTAGTGAATGTTTTAAGTATGTGAACTGATATTTCTGGTCTGAAACAAGTACAGACAGCTGAGTGCTTCTCCCCTAAGGCATCCTCGTGAACGATAGCTCATGCCAGACCTTTCTATGTCTCTTCTGTTGCAGCACTGGAAGATGATCAGCCAAGCTCTCTGAAGCATCAGTCAGTAAGCATCTGCAGCGATGAGCTGGGCCGGAGACGACTGGACCGCGGGTCTGACGGGTCACGTCCTGCAGAAGGTTAAGCAGCTTCAGGCTCTGAATGAGAAGCTGAACAAGGAAAAACAGCAGAGGCAACTGCAGCTGGACAACTCTGAAGCAGCTCTGCACAAACAGAAGCAGAAGGTCAGCAGTGGCGCTTTCATTGAGAGACATGTGCAGTTTATCCCTGTAAAGCCTGACATATGAAATAATGACTTGATTTATTTTATTTTTGTTGAACTTTTAGAACTAAGTTTGCATATTTGTTTTTTGTTGATCAGACTTTTTATGGCTCTCATAGTACGACATCGTAGAATATGGAGCTCTGACTCGAGAAGGAAAAAACACCCCAGTTTTATTTACAAAAACTGACAAAATATGCAATTTGGTTATATGGCCAAAAAGTATGATGAAGTTCTGATCGCTTGTAATGTAAGACAATTAAGCATTTATGACAGTAGGCCAATAGCAGACTACTTGCATAAATGCATTTAAATAATGAGATTATTAAATGCTAAGTTTTATGTTCAAAGCTCTGTAGTTTTTTATTGTGATGGCAAAACATAAAGCAATGCAGTACATTACAATGATGATAAAGAGATGAACAAATAAACATATCTCAAAGGCCTGATTGATATATAATGATTTTTCTAAAAAATATGTATCAATTAAACTTAAGTTAGTAGGTGTTCATCTTGAATGGGAACATATCTGTATGAATTTTGCTGAACACAAAAGAGGATATTCCTGAGAATATTGGTAGCCAAACAGTTGATGGACCCCATCATTTCTCGATATTCTTCAAAATATCATCATTTGTGCTCAGCAGAAGAAAGAAACTCATACAGGCTCGAGGGGGAGTAAATTATGGCAACACATTTTTGGGTGAGCCGTCCCTTTAATGTTAGTTAATTTTTTAACCAGTGTTAACTAATAGAACCGTATCTAGGGTTGACTGATAGTGGTTTTTTTTACGGATAACCAGGTTGGCCCATCCTGGCAGATAACAGATTAATCATCCAATAGTTTTTTTAATGAATACTGAATGAAAACAAACATAACACATTAAACAGTGCTGAACTTTATTACAAAAATGTTAAACCAGTAAATATGTACTGTATTGTTAAACCAGTGAATATGTACTGTACTTTAAATATAAAAATATTAATAATTAACAATGAACAATACCAGTAGGCTACTTTTATTAATCTTAGTTAACAGTATAGTTGACTGCTCACGCACTTATTCATGATTCGGATCGCGTGTCAAACCGGCAAACTGCTGAAATCACATGACTTTGGCGATCTGAATCATGAATCGATACACTGATTCATAAAGCTCCGAAGCTTCAGCCGTGTTTTGAAATCGACCATCTCTATATAAGTACACTATGTATCATTTTGTTTTTTTAGCGCACAAAAACTTTTCTCGTCGCTTCATAAAATGATTGTAGAGCCACTGTAGAGAGATGGACTTTGTAACAACGTTTTTAGTGCCTTTTATGGCTCTTGAGAGAGGAAATGACATTGGTGTCAATGGAGGCCGTTCTGAGCCATCGGATTTCAACAAAAATATCCTCATTTGTGTTCCGAAGATGAACAAAGGTCTTACGGGTGTCGAACGACATGAGGGTGAGGAATTAATGACAGAATTTTCATTTTTGGGTGAACTAACCCTTTAATACCTTCTCATTTACCATGAGCATTCAGCAAAAGCACATTTATATAATTTAAACAAATCGCTGAATATCTAATAAACATTTAATTTCATAAACCTTGCAGGCTTAGTCGAATCCAGCTGTCAGATATTCTGAAGTGCGCATTTGTAGCCTGCATGATCATGTGTTACTCTGTGCGTGACGGTCGGTCTGTATGAATCGAATGCGGACAGAAGAGTTCAGCTTCAATAAGGATGTACAATCGACAAACTTTAAACCCTTGATTTTAAGCTATGCTGATATTTAGTTGCTCGCTATGTTATATTCAAGTCATTTTTACTGTGTGTTGTATGTGAAATTAGTCCTTGTCTTTTTTTGAGAAAAATTATTCCCAGTGCGCACAAACTTAGGAGTGCCCTGTTGGTTACTTCCTTTTTATTAATATTTTTTCAAACAATTACTTTATTTGTGAAAAATACTGTAATGTGATTGCAGAAATCAAGACGTTACAATCTAAAGTAAGTCTGTTTACTTTAGAGATTTATTTTCAAATTATGTATTTAACTATTAATTCAAATGAAAATCATCCTGCTCTGTAAGATATCAGCATCAGAATCACGATTCAGATCGTAGATTGTGATATTTTGTTGTAAGATATAAAATTTTGGGAAGATTGTCCACCCCTACATTGTTTTAAACGCTTGAGGTACTAACGTTATTGTCCTCTCAGCCTTGACGGCAAACATATTGCTGTTCTCCTCTAATGCAGAATCTAGTCAACAATATTACTTTATAATGATATGAAAACATGTACTGTATTACATATAGTTTCATCGTTTTAAATCCGCGTCTGAAGTGTCCTGCTCTGTGCATCACGTGTCAAAACAAACACCGCAAGGCGTCGGTGATAGTATTTTTTTGGCCTCTAGAGGTTGCTCTCGTACTGCACCCTATTGTTCCCGCAGTCTGTTATCGTTGCGATTTAAATCAGATAAACCGATTAAACGGTCAACCGCTAAACTGTATTGTGAAGTTTTATCAAAATTTTACTAACGAATAACAATAAAATGTTCTTACATTTACTTTGTAAAAATCAATAAAGACTTAGCAGCAAAAGACACCTGTACCACAACATTTGATGGACATTTTACAAGTATCCTAAAAGGTCTTTTACCTGCAAAAAAGTATAAACTATAAGTCAGACAGAAGGCATGTAGTAGATACAATAGACTTCACAGGGTTAACTGAGGCACTCAAGCAATGCCAAAATAACTGCCTGGAAGGACAGCAAGTGGAAAGTTGGCTAAGAGTTACAGCACAGCTGTAGCACAAACAGTTCGAGATGTGTTATGTGGCGTCGTCTTCTCTGTCAGCATGAGGAGGTGCGTGTGGAGCTGGCTGCGGTTCAGAGGGAGCTGGGAGGAGCGCGAGAGGCAGCGCTGGCGGAGGTGCGGACCAGAGAGCGTCTGTCTCACGACCTGCAGGTCAAAACGGGTCAAGTGCACTCGCTGGAGGGACAACTCGAATCTGCCAAAAAGATGACGCAAAAGCTCACACAGGAGATCAAACGGTGAGACGCACACATAAACCTTCCTGTGCATTTACCAAATCGAACAAGGTCATGTATTGATTAGCAATTGAAATTGTATTTATTACACTGTTGTGCTTATACTTTAGATTCTTGCATTAGTACTGTTTTTAAAATGAGGGAATAATCCAAATTATGGTTGCACATATGGTTTTGAACTAAGGGCCCCTTTTATAACCTACAATAAGTCAGTGTGTTCCACTTATTTAAAAAAAAAAAAAAAACAGATCCCAGTGATTTACCTCACATCCCCCTATCCTAAAGAGAAATCTGACAATCAGGGAAGTCGCTGTTAATATGGAAATGAGAATATCACATACTCTTGGGTGAATCAGTCACTGCACACTCATTTATTGTAGTATCCAATTGTATCAGGAAGTGGGTCATGTGACATCCAAGTCCTGCACTATCATTGGCTGTTGTTGTGCATTTGCATAAAATGTAACTTGTGCTTCATCACCCACTCTCATTAAACATGAATGACTTCTAGTTGCTTTGTCTTTTCACTGTCAACATGAATGTCCCTTACAATGGAGATTTCCTCTATTGTTATTATTAAGTTACTGTTATTTTATAAAGAGATATTTCAATACACTTGTTATTTAAACCTAATTCAGGTTTTTTTTGCCGTTAAAAACACAATCAAATTCACGTCCGAATTATGTCCCATGTTGTTATTGTTAACTAAAACTATTAAAAATTATTTTCTTTCATTGAAATAAAGCTGGTAAAAATGTGAGAGAATTTTTACAACTTCAATGAAAAATTGTATTGTTGCTGTTGTTTAAACGAGTTAACGTTGAAGTACTAAGTGAAGTAAAAGTAAATGAAAGCTAAATATACAAAAAAAATTATGAAAATTACCAATTAAAATACAAAAAAAATAATTAAAAATCTGAACAAATACCATAATTGTGTGTGAACAATATAAATAAAGTGTGTTCAATGTGCTGTTCTGGTTGTTCCGCTAACAATATCTTTCAGAAAAAAAAAACTTAGTAAATAAAAACTACATAAAACACTTAAAATTTAGTTGTGAAAGTTGTGAAAATTACATGATCTAGGACCCTTTATACAGTGCTTGCCATTGTAAAGACTGTAAGTCTATCCCTCACAGCCTCATTTTCATCTGTGTTAAATTCAATATGGTGACCAACCTGACTAAGGTCTATAGCACTGGTGTGACACTCGTGATGAGCTGGTGATGGTCAGCCAAAGGGTTGTGTATTAACATTGAACATGGAGAAGTGATTTCTGGGCAACTAGAAGCACCAAAAATAATTTAAATGTATTTTTTTGAGAAATGTGTTTGTCTATATTGACCTATAACACCCTCTCTTTTTCTTTCACTGCATGTAGGCTTGAGGCGGAGCTGGAAAAGCTGCAGAAGGGAAATGTCTCTGGGGAATCAGTGTTGTTTTCCACACCTTGTTGGAACCTGAGCTCTCCCTGGGACAACAACGGTACCATCCCTCATCCTCTGTCCCTTTGTTTTTCTGTGGCCCTTTTTTATTCACTGTCTATTCACAGTGTCTCTCTTTAAAGATTGCAAAATATATCCCCTCATAAAGTAGGCGAAAGAGTGTTTTCTTTTCTGAAGGTCCCCAAGTACTGATTGCGTAGTAAATGCGTGATTACATTTTGACTTTGTACCCAGGCTCTGTGTGCATGTTTGTGTGCTTATGTCCATGTGGGATGCATCTATAATGATCTATTCATCATCATTCTTTTGCTGTTATTTAACTCTGCAGGTGGTTTCAGAGCAGAGAGTGAAAGCAAAACACAGCATGCCAGAGTAAGTCATATGCACAAACCACCTCTTAATAATATTTTATGAATATGCTTCCTGACTCATTTGTTTGTGCTCTGTCTATTGTAGCAGCAGCTGCAGTTTGGAGATGTCCCCAAGCCCTCAGCGGGCGGGGCTTCCTCCCCGTTTCCACAGCAACCAAATATATCCCCACCCCTTCGGCGCAATGTTCGCCAATCAGAAACATCCACCCCCTCCTCTGTGTTTCCATGGGAACGTGGTGATTTGTGGTCCACTCCCAAAGGACGACCAGCTTCCTCGGTTTCTTCCAGTGACATCATAATCAAGAACAATGACTCTGGGATGGAGGAGGCCTTGAGGAACGAGATAGACGGTGAGCTTCTCCACACGCCATTGGGGTTTCAGAAGTTTTGCACTGAAAACCTCAATGTACATTTTCAGGCATCCTGGAGTAAAAACCAACCCCCAGAGTCTTTACTGCTCTTAACTTGCTTAAATACTAAAAGAGTTGCATCTCCCTGAGTTGTTTGAATCCAGGACATTTGCCTGTCTGCTCTGTAATAGTCATAAATTAAAGCAGTCCGAAGTCACTGTTTACGGCGTGTTGGCATGGCAGCCAGTGAGTGTAAGTTGATCGACCTTGTCAGTGGCATGAGGAGATTTGTGTAGTATTTACATGTTATGGAGGGTGGAATTTTTATTTTTTTAACAGCAGTCTTAGCTTCAGACTGTGCTAGGAATAAATTAGATGCATACCTGCATTTGCCCTAAGAATGTGTATATAAGAGAAGGATATTTTAAGGAAATGAAGTGTAGTTTTATTTATTTAGTGCAGCTGTGTTTGCCCATAAACCGAGTGAGGAGTATCATGTTTATTCAAAAAATTGTCAGGTTTATTTACATAAGCAGCCTGATTAATACTGAATGCTATTGTCAGGTTTCTAAAGCTATCCCAGTAAAAGGAGGCCCAAAACGGAACCCCTTTTTTCATCATTCTGTGGTTTTCATTTTTGCCAGTACCTGTGGCCAATTTTTGTTTTTGCCAATGTATAATTTGAGCACACACACTACTCTTAGTTTAGAGTTGGTCAAATTTTGAATAAAATATCTTATGTTCACCAATGCTGCATTTATTTGATCACAAGTACAGAAAAACATTTAAAATGAAGGTAACTGTTTTCTATTTGAATATATCTTAAAATGTAACTTATTCCTGTAATGACAGCTGAATGTTCAGCATCATTCCTCCAGTCTTCAGTGTCATATGATCCTTCAGAAATAATCTTAATATGCTGATTAGCTGATCAAACATTATTATTATTATTATTATTATTGTTGAAATTAGGTGTGCTGCTTAGTGTTTTTGTAGTGTAAATTTCAAAAGAACAGCCTTTATTTAAATTAGAAATATTTAGTAATATTGTAAATGTCTTTACTGCCACTTTTGACCAATTTAATACATCCTTACTGAAGAATAGTATTTAGTTTAATGACGGACTCCAAACTGTAAACACATAGTATAAATTTGTAGTTTTTAACACTAAATCTGTGCTTTAAAATATTATGTGTTAACTGTTCCCAAGTACTAACACATCACATACGGTTGAAGTGATTGATAACTCTAAGAAACATGCCATCTGTTTGGATTCAATAAAGTCATGGTAATGTCTTTTTCCAGTATTGGCACAGATGAACTGATAAATAATATCAGTTAGCATACATGCTTGTATTGGTCAATGCCAATATGCAATTTGCAGAGTCTTGAGGATTGTGTTGCGGTGTACTATGGATAAAATGAGAGAAGTGAATTGGATGCACTGACACATGCTGGTCTTATCTCTTGCCAGAATGAGACACATTTGTAGTGAGATGTGGGGTGGTTTAATTAGAGAGTGGGTGTGTGTGTGTGTGTGGCATGAATGTCCTCCATTGTTTTGTTTCTTTGTGTTGATGAGTCATCAGGGTTCGTCATCTCCACAGACAGCTGACTCTGACAGCTCTGCATCACAGTATCACTGATTCTTCCCAGAAAACGCTTCCTTTCCAATGACTTCTGGATCATAAATTAACATTTTGAAGAGGCTGTAATAAACGGTCACCTTGGCAGGTGGTTCAAAGGGGTTGTATCCAACACTTTTGGTAGCATTTCATTTATTCATTTTTTTGCATTAAAAGTTAATAATAATAATAATGCATTTTATTTAAAGGCGCCTTTCTCGGCACTCAAGGACACCGTACAAAAATACAATAATACATAAAGAAGAAACAACTGAAAAGCATGTGACATTAAGTAGAATAGGCAATTTTAAACAGATATGTTTTGAGTTGCGATTTGAAGTGAGAGAATGAATCGATGTTTCTGAGTTGCGATGGTAGTGAATTCCAAAGTCCGGGAGCAGAGCGGCTGAAAGCTCTGCTCCCCATAGTAGTGAGACAGACTGGGGGAACAAACAGGTGTAAGGAGGAAGAAGATCTAAGAGAGCGGGTAGGGGTTTGAACCTGAAGAAGATTAGTCAAATATGGGGGTGATAGGCTGTGGATGGCTTTGAATGTTAAGAGAAGAATTTTAAATTGAATACGGAATTGGACAGTGAGCCAGTGAAGCTGTTGGAGAACAGGAGTGATGTGGTGAATGGAGGGGGTTCGGGTTATTATGCGGGCAGCTGCATTCTGGACCAGTTGAAGTTTATGAAGAGATTTTTGAGGGAGACCGAAAAGAAGAGAGTTGCAATAGTCCAAACGGGAAGTGACAAGACTATGGACTAGGACAGCTGTAGTGTGGGGAGTAAGGGAGGGGCGGAGGCGATTAATGTTTCGTAGATGGAAGTAGGCAGACCGGGTAATGTTTATTAATGTGAGAATGAAAAGATAATGTGCTCTCAAGGATGACACCCAGACTCTTATTGTACTAATTTTTCCCCGTAATTTGTAGGTGAAATGGGATGGATGGATGGATGCAGCTATATGTTAATTATGTTGTGATGTCAAAGTTATGCATTGCTTAGTTTCCATAAATGGTTTAGTGGATTGGGAAGGAAGCTTTGCTCTGTGAACATTAGTGTATGGCACTTAGCACATCAGACTCTTTTATCTCAAAAGAACCAGAAACATCAGTCAGAAGGTCAGAGTGATAACGTAAATAATTTAGTGTCTCTCTGTCTGTCTCTCAGGGCTGCGTGTGCGTGTATCAGATCTACAGCGTGAGGCACAGCTGGAGTCTGAGCGCTTGAAGGACGTGGAGTCTCGCCTGGCTCAGGCTAACAGAGAGATCAGCACCAAAGAACAGAGTCTGACACGCACCCAAGACCAGCTGACCCGCGCACAGACCCGCATCACACAGGAGACTGACCGGGTAAACGCGCACACAACTATGTTTAAACCAGTACACCCTCACACTGAATGCAGGAATCTCTTTTCTTTGAGACTCACAGGTAACTCAAAATATATTGTGAGATATTGACATTTTCTATCTAAATATATTTAAAAATATAATTTCTTCCTGTGCTGTAAAGCGGAATTTGCATCATTACTGCAGACTTCAGTGTCACATGGTCCTTTAGAAATCATTCTAATATGATGAAGGATCATTTATTATTAATAAATGTTGAAATCAGTTGTGTTGCTTAATATTTTTCCAGGACTTTTATGAATAGAAAGTTAAAAAAGCATTTATTTAAAATACAAATCTTTTGTAACATTGTAAATGACTTAACTGTCACTTTTGATCAGTGCAATGCATATTTGCTGAAAAGAAATCTTACTGACCCCAAACTTTTGAAAAGTAGTGTTTGTATTCATTTAACATTAAGCTGATTTAATCAATTCTCCAAAATATTTATTGTTGGTCTATGCCTAATGCATTAACTTTTGTTAACAAATTGAACCTTATTGTGAAGTGTTACTATATAAGTGTTACTATATAATTAAATAATAGATTTTTCAGGCATTTTATGAAAATGTGTTTTCATTTTCTTGAGAATGAGTGTGAGCATTGAATGTTTATAACATGTAGTTAAATACCTGTATGTGTGTGTGTAGGTCCAGACTGCTGAGCAGAAAGTCAAGCAACTTCAGGAGGAGCTGAAGTGTCAAAGGCAGAATGCTGAAACCAGCCGCTGCAATGCAGAACAGCGCAGGAAAGACTTGGAGAGAGAACATCAGAGGGTGAGACCGTGCACATGGATATTCCTGCTCTGCCCTGCTGCTAAATCTACAGCTCCATTTTAGCTTGGAGTTGTGATCTTGCAGTCTTGGTATTGATTTTTTTCATTTTTATTGCACTCTTCACAATGCATGTTATTTCAAAGCAGCTTAACAGAAAACGCCTCCTTAACGTCACTACAGTAACTAAGAGATGGTTGTGATTTTGTGTTTTGTAGGAACTGTTGGAGCTGCAGAGAGAGAGACAGGCTCTGGAGAGACAAAATCAGCAGGAGAGCAACAGACTCAACCAAGAGATCCAGCAGGCCAGAACACTTCACCACACACTGCAGGCGCAGCATGACAAGGTACCAAGGCAGAGGAGTGACTTACTAAATGTAGTGACCCTATTAACTTGACTTCAGTAATCTAGGAGTTGCTCATTGTATAAATAGTGTACTTTTTATTCTTGAATCACTGTTTTTTGCATGAATATTTAGTTAAATATTGACGTTTATCTGTGTTTTTGACATTGATTTCACTAATCCATTTTTTTCCAATTCACAAGCTCTTTATTCAATTTGATTCCATTTTCAAGTCTGTATTGTTTTATTTGGGTTCGGGAATGCTTTTATGTCCCCACCAATGTCAAAACCAAACCCTCAGCCTTAAATTTGTCACATGCACTCTACGCGTACCCTAGCATACACATACAAAACGTAATCAGGACCTTTCTTCCAGCTACTGAATTTTGGTTACTACCAATTTCCCTAACTGATACCGTAACTGCCTGGAAAATAAATCAATGGCAAACACGCCAAAAGCAGAATGAAACGCTAATACTAGTTTGAACCTCGCTAGACGGACCATTTATTAGCTCAAACCAGAAGACAAAAAGAAAAAAGTGGTGACCTAAAAAATATGCTTCATGTGGTAACCTCTACATTTAATTGATTTTATTTACATAAATAAAAATGATGTAACACTGAATCAACTTAAATATGTTTAGGCTAAACCAACAAAAATAAATATTAAGTGTAAGATCAGGTAGAAATGGCTCTTTAATGTGCTAACTACCCATTTTTAGACCCATGTTAGAATAAATGCATTTACTCATTTGAATCTCAATCACGTGACCACCATTAAACCACACTTAGAGATCCAGTAATGTGTTTTAGTTCTCCAAAATACACCACAAATGTCTGTGATTTTAAACTAGTTTAAAGCCAAATGAAACATCGATGACCACAAATCATGAGGTGTCATGCATGGTTCTTACCTGTGATTATCATGATCTATAAATGTATGATAGTACGGAAGACCAATTTTAATAAAAGTAAGGTCCTAACTCTGTTTTTCAGCATATTTAAATTTTACCCTATAAAAATTAGGTAAATTTTTACTCATTGTTTTTGTTAATGAAAATAAATGTACATCTGCATCCAGCTGAAGCTACTATACTGTCACTTTAAGTTACTGTCAAATGTGCATTTCCAATTGACAAAACATGTAATAATATTAATACCCCCACCACCCTGGTCCTAACAAGTCAGGTAGTGCTAGTGCCACTGCTCTCAAATGTTATTCTAGATCCCTACTAGCATACTTTTGCTTTATAAACCACATAGCATTGCCCCCAAGCAAACCAATTAGAACACGTAGGCCTGGTTTCATAGACAGGGCTTCGATATGCCTTAGTTCAATATGGACATTTAAGTAGCTTTTATAAATGTGCCTTAGAAAAAACATTACTGGTGTGTCTCTTGAGACAAAAAAACCTGACATATTTTAAAATATGTCAGTGCAAGTTTCTTTCAGTTAAAACAGCTCAAACATGCTTTTTAGTCTGGGACTAGCTTAATGGGATAGTTCACCCGAAAATGAAAATTGTCATTAATTACTCACCCTCTTTAATTACTCACTTAAGACCTTCGTTCACCTTCGGAACACAAATGAAGCTATTTTTAATGAAATCTGAGAGCTCTCTGACCCCTCCATAGACTGCTGTTTAATTAACACTTTCAAGAAAGGTAGTAGACATCTTTAAAATAGTCCATGTAACTACAGTGGTTCAACCTTAATTTTATGAAGCGACGAGAATACTACTGCACAAAAAAAAAACGGCCTTTATTCAACAATTTCTTCTAGCCTGTGTCACACTCTTACGCTGTTGACGTAGTGTAAACAGTGCAGTGTTTCCTAGTAGGCAGAGCGACTCGTGCGCATGCGTTGTGGTGCTCACGTGAACGATAGAGGTGTAACGATACACTTATGCCACGTGACATTTCATGTCATGGGTTTGGAGCCTCGGTTAGGTTCTCTTTGCTGTGGAGGCAGGGTTCATGGCAGGGCACCTGCAATAATAACACTAGATTGGCTTTTAACCTCATAACAACAATTTTACTTATTAACTTTTATCTTTATTAATTTTATACATTGGCTTCACGTTTTCTTTACGTTTTCTTTAGAGCAGTTAGCATACCTGAGTAAACTAAAATTAAATAAATGCCTCCACTGTAGACTAGTCAGAAATACGTTACTAATTTTACCATTATGTAAAAAAAAAAAAAAGCAAATTTATTTAATAAAAAATTATGACACACACAAGTAATGTCCCACTTTAGCCTACTTAACAAACACATAAATTGTATGAATATGACTAATACTGATGAATAAATAGGCCTATAAGTTAAAGCTATTAAATAGCATTTTTTGTTAATACTATACAGTAGCCACCACATTAATTTAAAAATAAACAAAATAACAAAGGGGTTATGGAATGGCATTTTGGGGTTATGAATACAACAGTTACCATGGTGAATACACAATACATCCTGAACTTTTAATGTTTATTATATTCATCAGGCGCAGTTTACAATGATTCATGAACATGCCTTCCCAGCTAACACACGTTGAACCACTTGCTTGATTTATTGGTAGTTTACTTTTATTTCATGACTTACGAATTGACAACGTAACATTGCTCATAGTTTCTTTTGTGCTTTATGAAGTGATATACAGCGTGCTCTGCCGCATTTGCGTGTGTAATTGAAGCATGTGCGCTATGAGCACAGTATAAGGAAAGTGGTTTTGGTTTTGGGGAGGGGGTGGGGGGTGGTTTCGTACAAAGCTACGAACATTGCGATGTTGCTGGGATTTCAAGGTAGCATTTTGCCAACCTGGCTAAATGGGGAAACTCGCTCTCTTTGTCCTTCCACCATGCAACTTGAGCAATCACCCAAGTCATGTGACATGCACTTGGAAGACACAAGTTAGTGTATATTTAGTAAATAATATTATTATAATAATATTTAGTAAAAAATACAGCTCTTGCTAGTTGTTAAAAGTGTACTAATTACTATTTAATCAAATGTCAAGGAAGAAAAAATAATTTTGTGGCATAAGTGTAGTGCAATGAAGTCAGAGCTGTGCCAGGGGACGGGGCGTGTTCGGTTCGACGTTCTGGAAACACTGCACTGTATACACTAAGTCAACAGCATAAGAGTCTGACACAGGCTAGAAGAAATTGTTGAATAAAGGCATTGTTTTTTTTTATGCACAAAAAGTATTCTTGTCGCTTCATTAAATTTAAGGTTGAACCGCTGGAGCCACATAGACTATTTTAACAATGTCTTTACTACCTTTCTGCCCCTTAAAAATTGTATTACAATTGGGGTCAGAGAACTCTCAGATTTCATCAGAAATATCTTTATTTGTGTTCCAAAGATGAATGAAGGTCTTACGGGTTTGGAACGACATGAGGGTGAATAATAAATTACAGAATTTTCATTTTTGAAACCAAACCTTTAAGCCTCTTCTGTGAAACCGGGGGATAGAGCAATGCAATAACGTCTTGTCTAGTGTTTAGATGTGCACCACTTGTCACTGCTCACTGCTTCTTTTTTTTCCTTAAATAGCTTCAGTGCACTCAGCTACTTCTTATTTGTAATTTGCAGAAACTGCATGTTTCCAGAAGGCTAGCCTGATTGTAGTTTATCTACTCCAGATTAAACTGTAGCCTCTGCTCTCTGTCTACTTCCTCTGTCTCTCTTTATTCTCTCTGGCTCTTGTTCTTTGTCTCATGGGAGCTCTAGAACGGCTGTCCGTTGGTCAATGCACTAATGTCACCCCTCTCTCTCTCTTTCTCTCATGCTCCCACTGTTTGTGTTTTCTCATACAATTCTATTCCCTTTTTTTCTCTTTCTGTTTTTCCTCATCAGAGGACACTAGAGCGAAGGTCAGTGTTGTAATCTCAGTGTGATGTCTGTTTGAAACTCATAGCATGTTTTTTCAGAAATGTCTTGTATTCTCCAGAGACATTGGTTCAAGGAGATATGGAGGTGACCAAGTTTGGTGTGTGTATGTTGGATGTAAAATATCACCCATAGACATATGGTTCACTGATTGATGTTATAGTAATTCATGCATTTAGCAACTGAAAAATAAAATAAATCTTGTCTGAGCCCTGTTTTATTGCTTTTGTAGAATTAGACATTCTTATAGTGCTGATAAGATACTGTGTGTTGAGACACGTGATACGAACGTGTCAATGCAGAGATCAATAATGATGTCTCTATGCTGGTGGGACATAACTGATTCAAACGACTTTATGGAATGTGCTGGATTGCTTAAGGCAATTTTTAAATGTTTCCCTTTTTTTAAATATATTTTACATGATTCTAAATCTGGATAGTGAGTTTGCATGCATGTCTAATTCACATGAATAAGCCTTTGGATTCACTTCAGTAAACTTTGGTCTTAAAAATTGCATGGTTTGTACATCATCTGGTCAAACTGCAAGATGCGTCAAAAGAATGTTTTGCATTTACATTCCATAAATAAATCTCATCGTTTGTCACAGTTCCTATAATATGGGTTTGTGTGGAATCCTGCATGAAAATGATTGACATGACTCAATCTGCCACAAACACAAAAACATCTGGTCTTTCTCTTGGCACACAGTCTAAACTTTCTGCTGACTGTCTTTCTCTCAGGTGTGTTTGCAGAAGCAGAGTTTGGAGAGAGATCTAGAGGATGTGAGAGGAAAACTGAAGAACACAGAGACTGACCTGAGAGAGAGTCAAAAGAAAGAGACACAGACTGAGGCCAAACTCATGGTACAACAACATGCTTAATCACACTGACCTGAGAGACTCGAACTGAGGCCCTAGTGTTCAAAAGTTTGGAGTCAGCAAATATATATATATATATATATATATATATATATATATATATATATATATATATATATATATATACACATACACACATACACATACACATACACATACACATACACATACACATACACATACACATATACATATACATATACATATATACATATACATATATATATATATATATATATGTATATATATATTTATTTATTTAAAGAAATGAATACTTTTGTATTTAGCAGGGATGCATTAAATTGATCAAAAGTGACAGTATAATGTTACAAAAGTAACATTGTAAAATTGTAATGTTTGCACAATATTGCTGTTTTTATTGTATTTCTTATCAAATAAATGCAGCCTTGGTGAGAGACTTAAAAACATTTGAAAGAAAATCTTACTGACCTCAAACATTTGAAAGATGGTTTATCTAAATGATGGTCTTTATTATTACACATTTATATTGCTCTGACATATCAAGACATTTAGTCTCTTTATTAACCATTTTTCTTTCTGGGGAGGTCATTAAAATGAGATTTTTGGATTTGGTTAGTCTCGCGTAGCCTAAACGTCTGAAGGGTTTTGAGAAAAGTGTGCCATATACATCAGCCGTTCTGCCAACGGTTCATGGCTCTGATGAAATTAAATATTAATCCGCATTTAGGTGCGCACAGGTCAAATCAGGATGAAAACTAAATTGATTTTATTTATTTATGTATAGAATAACTTTCTATGAACAATGGGATAGAGATACAATGATGTTCAACCAATTAGACACACATCTCAAGTTTTTCTTTCACATTCCTCAAAATACAATAAAATGTGTTAGCTAACTTTAACGAGTGTCATTGTTATTGAACAGCATTGTCAAAGTCCAATCCGAGTCACCTGTCACAGTGTCTGGTAGATAAGGCGCTTCAGTTATGACTGGGTGGGAGATTAGTACTTGCTGCCAGCCAAATAGTTATTTTTTTTATTTTTTGGGGGTTGCTAATTTCTCACCCTGTCACAAAACACAAATTTATCAGAGAGAAATATCCAGTCATAAGAAAGAGACCCAAACAGGCCACACTCAACTACAGCACACAACCGTTACATTGCTATCTAAATAGTCTTGATTTTGACAAACTAAATTATGCTTATTATTATAGTTACTAAAGACTGTATCTCTTCACCTAATCTACAGGTTTTGGTATTTTTACAAATGCATAAAAGTTTCTTTATTTCCTTCTTGATAATGTCCCCAAAAGTACACTACCGTTCAAGGCGTTGGTATGAATACGTTTCGGAGTCTTTTTGATGTTTACCAAGGCTGCGTGTATTTGAAAAATTAAAAACAGCAATATTCAGAAATGTTTTATGCAAATTAAAATGTGTTTTCTATTTTAATATATTTAAAAATAATTGAATTTATAAAATGTAATTTATTCTGGTCATTCAATTTATTTATTTAATTTTATTAATGTTAAAAATCGCAATGCTGCTTAATATTTGTGTGGAAACTGATACATTTTTATTCTTTGATGAATGGAAAGTTAAAAAGAACAGCATTTTTTTAACTTTATTTTAAATGAAACTCTTGTAGCAATGTAAACGGCTTTACTGTTACTTGATTGATGCAAGTAATTTCTTTATAAAAAAAATTCTTAAAAAATAATCTTACTGACCACATACTTTTGAACCGAGAGAACAGACATAGAGAGGGAGACACCGGCGAAGCTCCCAGTGCAACAATACTGTTACTGACTCAGCTGAATATGGTCTCAGATATAGCACCTTTATCTCCTTACGACTTCTGTCTCACACTGGGGCTTGGGTTTAAGCACTTTATTTTTAGACGGTATGACTTACAGTAGACTTACAATGAAAGAGTGTTGTATTATAATTACCAAAAAAAAGCTATAATGATGTTTGAGCGCAGAGTAATGTAATATGCAGATCAGGATTGCAGTTGGCTAACCTCTTTGTCTGCTTGAATGCGTACATTTTGTGTATTTAGGTGTGTCTTTGTCTAGCATGCCTCACCCTGAACGCCTATGAGGATTCTGGTTGCTTTTCACTATTAAATTTGTTTGTGTAACAATACACTTATATAATGTCGTTTTATGGCTGTTCATGGATGAAAATTTTCTTTAATCATTCATCTCAATTGACAAGCCTGTTGATGACAAGAACAAAGCTATAGGTGCACTTCTCATCTTGTCCTGTAGGAGGCGCTGAGAGAGAGCGAGAGTCTAACTGTGTCTCTGGGGCAGATGAAGAAACAGGAGAAAGCTCTACAAGAGCAATTGAAAAGGTTGACTGAAGAGCTTGCTGAGGCCCTCAAGCTTATTAAAGATCTGCAGGGTGAGTCTGAAAGAATCTCGTCCACACAGAGAACTGTGTTCGTATGTGTTGGCCCTGCCCTGTTACACACATACTATGTGTTTGCCTCCCCCTTCTGGCCAGACTTTGACTGCACCTTCTAAAATATTTTGCTCAAGATTGGTCAAGTTAGTCAAAGCAGCTGACTTTTTTCCCCCTGCTTATTTCTACCTGTTAGACATATATACAGAAATTGAATAAAGTTATCAAACATCTTTCTTAACTGCATAAATTATAAATTCGATATAGATTGTTCCTTTTGTATGTTGATTAACATTGAGACATCACAGCAACTGGTTTATTAGGCTGTCAATTTAAGATCTGCCGAACACGTTCACTTGAGACATTTTGGCCTAATTCTGTGTTTGTTCAAGCACGAAAGATCATTTTATTCGGTTATAAATAAAAGCAATAAGACATTTGAGACAATGCTTTACTCTGATTTTACCCTGGTATTTTAATTTTTTTGTCTAATAATTGTTAAACGCTTTACCTATATTTAATTCATTTTGCTTCATTCTTCTCTCCTTTAGCTCAGCTGGCCGCACCTCCTCCGGCTCTGGCCGCTCCTCACTTCAGCTCTGCAGGAGACTGCTTCTCTCCCTCTGTTTCCCTCCATCATGACCGGTCTCCTCCTTACAACCACTCCTCTCAGAGAAAGAGGGCCCCTAAAACAGGACAAACAAGAGAAGAGGATCGAATGAAGTATCCCTCCGGCAGAGAGCCAGGAGAGGGCATTGACTCAGAGCACATCAGAAAGTTTGAGTCTGAGGAGTCACAGAAATTTAAAGGAAAAGGAGGTCAAACATATCCAAGCAGCTCTCTGAGGCTGAGTGAAACAGATGTAGACACCTCAGTGACAGAACAAGACACAGGTATTGAAGATGTGGACACAGATTCGTTTACATCGGACTCGACCAGTGGTATGATGCCTAAAAGTGAATCGGACATCTCTTGCAGCCCACAGGTAGACATTGAACACGACATGTCTGGTAAGACAGAAAAACGTGACTCGATTCCTCTAAAAGATCTGAAGAAGGAGAATGCAGAGCTTCGCGATGAACTTAGAGATGTGAAATACGAGCTTCAGAAGCGACTAGAAGACCTTGAAACCCAGAGGAAAGCAGAAACGGAGGCCCGGACCAAATTGAAACAGTTGAGCCGCAAGCACTCAACCATGACAGAGCAGCAACGCACCAAAGGTCTTGAGCTCAAAGACAGTGTGGCGAAACTAGAAACCCAGCTGGAACAAGAGAAGAAAGAGAGCATGAAACTGAGAGAAACACTTGAAGCACTACAAAGAGAAGCTGAGATGAGGCTGGAAGAGGAGGAGAGAGACCAGGAAGAAGGAACCCAGCTGAAGAACGTCTTGGCTGAGATGAAGCGAAAGGAGACTGCAATGGAGGAAGAAATAATGCAAATGAAAAAGGACCTGCAAGACCTTCAGCTCCAGCTTTCACAGGAACGGGAGGAAAGAGAGAGGGAGAGAGAAGAGGAAAGGAAGCAGATCAGAAGAGAGGAAGTAGAAGCACTAAAGATCGCACAGCTTCAAGAAGAGCTGGACAATCTTCAAAAGTCTAGGAGTTTAGAAGAGAAGATATCAAAAGACAATCTTCCTGTCACATATTTACAACTAGAAAACCACTCAAACAACGATAAGAATGCTTCTGTTATAGAAAACAAAGACTTGGTTCCTTCTCCGGTTATTCAAGATGCTCACAATGCTAAAGTCTGCAAAGAAACCAGAACAATTATGGATCTTGGAGCACAAAATAAACCAACAGATGACAAGACATCAGCTGCAGAGACAGACAAGACTCAAGCATTGAGCACAGATGCTTCAGATTTGGACGGCACTACTATTTTAGTTTTGGAGGTGGAGCGCTTGAGGGTGGCGCGAGACCGAGAGTCTGAGAAGGTGAAACTAGCTCAAGGAAAGCTAGAGGTCCTACAGAAGCAAGTGACCACTCAGACTAAGCACCTTACCCAAGCTTTTGAAAGTCAGAGCAAGCACATTGAGAACCTGCTGGGAGAGTTGCATGATAAAGAATGCGCCCTCCAGAAGCAGGGTGTGGAACTGCAAAAATGTCTAGAGAAAATCAGTTTTCTTGAAGAAAAACACACTAGTATGGACATGGACATTGCCCCCAATGACATCTCTACACCTCCTGAAGTGTCTACAGAGATCTCAAGAGAACTAAGCTGCGATTCGGTCTTCAGCAACACGAGTATAAGTGACCATGAAATGTTTAGCGACAAAACACTACCGATTTTGAATGAGGTCTCTCAGCCTACTGTACAACTGCCTGTTGAACGCTCTGTTAGTCAAAACGTAGATCAAACCAACACTAATTCTGATAAGCTACAAGTGCCTGAAGCTTCCAAGCCACATGAATTATGTCTTGTTTCAAATGCACATTGTGGAAATGCTCCAAGTTCTAGTGCAGATTCAGAAGCACCAAGACTTTCTGAGGTAATTGAAGAGAATGTAAGTTCTCTCATGCCAGATGAACCATTGGATGTTCTGAACTTCCAACATCACATTCCAGAACCTTCCATGGATGATATTAAGGCGCTAGATCAAGTAACAAAGGAACTACGAGATGCTCAACTTGAGCTGAATGTGTTAAAGGCTCAGAATTCAGAGCTTGCTCTACAGGGAGGCTTGATAAAGGAAGAGCTTCTGACTGTTGAACGAGAGAATGAGGAGTTGAAATTGAAACTGCACTTGGTCAAAGACTCTGGTGGGAAACAAGATGTCTTAGTTTTAGTGAACACTGAAAACAAAGAATTGTCAAGTACAGGACAGGACTCGTTAGGACAGGAGGAGTTGGTTGTTCTTCATGAAAACTCTAAAGCAGAGGTTCAGTCTCTTCAGAAGCAGGTACGTTTTAGTAAAAAAAACAAAAACATTTAAAAAACTAAAAATTTAAAGAAAAAATTGTTTTAACTTGCCATTAAATGGAAATTTTCCTTGTCTATTTTCTAAATGCCTCTTAAGCTATGTTTAGACTGTCAGATGATGAAGATTTAGCAAGTGTGAATTGCTAAAAAACACATGAAATGTGTTTTTTTTTTGTTTTTTTTTTACGAATCTGTTTCAAGCTACATTCATATGTAGTTTGAAATTCTATTCCAATCGCATTTCTGGAAATACGTTTCAATATGACCGCTCTGATCAGATTTTGCATTATGTGACTTTCTCACGCCAGGTAAAATGTAAACATCAGGCCTTGTTATTGGAGACCTACAGGCACTACAGAAACGACGCTACAGTTGTGTAGTCACAGTGTCGGTCGAGCTGAAATTGACAATATAACGATGACAACTTTTAAAATCGGTGGAAAAACAGCACAGAATAAAGCCGCTGTAGTCCAGTTGCGGTGGTTGCAGAGTCATGTTGTAAATAAGGCAACATCTGTATTGCAAACCCTTTTGTGTTGCAGTTGTTGTTGCTGTTTTTGGCTTATTCCTACCAACGCAACATCATTGCCATAGAAACCAATGCAGATATCCCGGGAAACGAAAAAGCTACATGGACACCCAAACCGGATCTGAACCATTGCATTACACAGTGTGCACGTCAATAATTTTACCAAGATCAGATTCCAATCGGATTCACAAATATTTGGATTTGGAGGGAAAGTGACATAGCCTTAATGATCTTATTGTGAACATGCACAACTTTGACCTCGTAATCTTTAATCAAAATGTCTTAACTCGATCTTCTAGTGAAATGACTTTTCTCTAGTGACGTCTTTTTCCAAAAATGTTGAATCACAACTCTTTCTTACATTCGGTTGCAAGTTTGCATTTCAGGTTTGCCTATACTGTCCTTTGACCTTCAGGGTGTGTTCACAAGTGACATGTTTGGTTTGATTAAAACCAACCTTGGTGTGATTGCTCTGTTAGTGCGGTTCATTTGATTAGGTGTGAACGCTGCCATCCGAACCCTGGTGTGCACCAAACAAGCAGACGGAGACTGCTGAAAAGATGGGTCTCGCTCCGCTTCCAAACGAACTGGTGTGGTTTGGATGAAATGTGAACACAACACGGACCAAAGAAATGTAAAATACTCCTGTACACATTTTATAAGCTCTTCAGGAGTTCTCAGCTGGTCAAAATACCATCATATGTAGGCTACACACATACAACGAGCGCATTTAGCCCAGCACACAGCGTTTGTAGATGTTCTGTTGTGAAATATACATAAAAGCTGGCCAATCAGGTTGTGAGCATATTTCTATGCCTTTAGGTTCGTTATTGTAAGGTTTGCGGTGATTAAAATGCCGATGTGAATGCTAAGCAAACCAGGACTACTTTTGGGGTTTTTTTCGTAGCGACCAAACGATCCACATGAACATATTGTGAACACTCCCTCAATGTCACTTTCTCCTGACCAGATGCAAAACGATAAAGTGATAAATCCAAAACATGTTGTACTCCAGTAATTCTGTGCATTATTGCTCATTTAAAAAAAAAATGTCAAGGTAGGCACATCCAAAGCATCTTCGCTAGGTGCAAGATAAAAAAAAATCATATTTTAAAAAGATTAAAAGAGGCAACGTCAAAGACCTCAATGCTTGATGTGCATTTAAACAAACCCTTATTAGTAATTAACCCCAAGGTTACCTAGATTAACTAATTGGTAAAACTGTTTCCTCTGTTTGCATGCATCTTATGTTCAATTTATTCTTTTTTTATTCATATTGAAGATCCAGGCATTACAAGACCAAATCCAGGCCCTCTTTAAACAGAACAGGACACAAGCAGAAGAACTAGAACTCTGGAAGCTCTCGACCATGGAAGAAATAGTGGGCAATAACTCACCCTCCATCCACCTAAAAGAGTTTGAGCTGTTCCTCCCCTGCTGTCCCAGCAAGCTGCACACGCAGTCACGAAAGACAAGGTAACGTCCCTTGACTGGCATTTGTTGAAGATAAATATGTGATAAGCGACATAGTAATGTAAATTGTGTTTGTTCATAATAATTTAAAAGGCAGTGCGAGGTACTTAATGTGAATTATGGGTGTGTTGGTCTTGAGATGGGGAAGGTAAACACGGTTCAGTGAATAAGGGATGTTTATGTAGGACCCTTAATGCAAGACCCTTCAGTTTGTGCTCTGCCTGCTGTAGAACCATGATGCACCAGCGCACTGTCAGAGACGTGACATATCGGTCTGGATTAGACGACACAAACGACCAGACCAACTTGGGGGAGCATGTGTCACCTAAAACCCAAATGATACATGGTGTGAGAGAATCTCAAGGACCTGCTGAGGTAAATAACGTTTCATAATGCATGGCATTATTTACATGTGCGAAATTGTTGAATGGTGAAAAGTATTGAGTAGTTTTCCAAGAATGAAAATTGTCATGGTTTACTTTCCCTCATGTTGCTCTAAAAGTTGAATTTTTTTTCAGTGTTTTTTTTTTCCACACAATGAAAGTGAATGGTACTTACTTTGCTACATTGTTTCAACAAAAGTATTTAGATAAAAATATTTCAATATATATGACTAACTTACGATCGTCGAATAGTCGGAATCACGTTGAATATCGAATAATGAATGTGACTATCATTATCTCCATTACTTAAGAAACTCAAGAAAAAAATAAAAGAAACACGCACTAGAAAGGCAGATATGGTTAATACATTAGATCCAACCAGAGGGTGTCGCTAAAGTACCAAAACCTCCGCCATACATATTTATGTGTATTGTAATAACAGAACAGAAAAAGAGCATACTGTCTGTCTTGCAACCGTTAACTGCGGCGTGGCGTGAACGATGCAGACTCAGCCGAGTAAAAGTTCTTTATGGAACTCGTTTAATAAAATAAATGCAAACGAAGTTCAGTGTAAACTATGCCATGGAAAGCTGGCATACCACGGATTGACCACAACCATGCACAACCACCTACGATCAAAGCATGCTTGCACTGAGGGTCCATCTACAGGTCAGCAGTCAGTGGCTAGTTTTTTGGTTAGACCACGAAAGTTAGATGCTACGCGGGCAGAAAAAATGACTATCTTGCTTTCAAAGATGATCGCGAAAAACATGCTACCCATCAGTTTCGTTGAAGGGAAGGGTTTTCGTGAGTTCATGGCATTTGTTGAACCTGAGTACACTGTCCCATCTAGAAAGACGGTCACTTCTAGACTGGAGAAGTTATATGATGATGGTGCATGTGATCTGCAAATACAAAAATATGTCAGCAAATTAAGTAGTGGTGCTGTGAGATCCAAATTTAATATCTTGTATGACTTTAATAGCTTGAAGGACTGCATCCATGCGGTTTGGCAAGGACTCATACAATGTATTGATGAAGTCATCAGGAATATCAAAGAAAGCAGTCTTGCATGCCTCCCAGAGTTCATCAATATTCTTTGGTTTCGTCTTCCATGCTTCCTCTTTCATCCTACCCCACATATGCTCAATGATGTTCATGTCTGGTGACTGGGCTGGCCAATCCTGGAGCATCTTGATCTTCTTCGCCTTGAGGAACTTTGATGTGAAGATGGAAGAATGCGATGGAGCACCATCCTGCTGCAGAATTTGGCCTCTTTTATGGTTGGGAATATAAGAGGTAGCTAAGATGTCTTGGTATTTTAGACTATTGAAGTTGCCTTCCACCCTGCAGATCTCTCACACACCCCCATACTGGATGTTACCCCAGACCATGATTTTCCCCCACCAAACTTCACTGTTTTCTGGGTGAATCTCGGATCCATGCGGGGTCCAGTAGTTCTCCTGCAATGTTTGCGGCGACTGTGGTGTAATTCAACAGAAGATTAATCTGAAAAATTCTTCTGCCACTTTTCCAGCGTCCATCCTTTTAGCAGGCTGTGGGCTTTGGCAAATGCCACACGGTTTTTCAATTGTCTTTTGTTTAGTGCTGGCTTCTGGGCACTGATTCGACCATAGAGGCCATTTCGAGACCGAATCCGACAAACTCTTCTGGTTGACACAGGGACTTCAGGTGACCAGTTCTCATGGAGCTCTGCTGCAGTGGAAAATGGGCTGGCCTTGGATTTTCGAGCCAACAAACGGTCCTCTCGAGCAGTTGTCTTGCGGGGTCTGCCTGACCTGGGTTTGTCTTAAACGTCTCCAGTCTCTTCAAATCTTTTTTTATCCTCTGTACTTGATGCTGAGACACTTGGAAGGTGTCTGCCACATCAGCAGTGGATCTGGTCTTCAGCCTCTTGATAATCAAAACTTTAGTCTCAGGGTGAATCTTAGGCATGTTTGCAGAGGTCTAGTTGCAGTTGATGTGAAGGTCTAGTGTACTGGGGTTCTTTTTATACACACCTGAGATCTAATTGATCCAGACAATTGAAGTCACACTTATGTCTTTGCAAAACTTGACTCAATAGGCTTTACCAAGCTGTGAATTTTAGAATATTTTTTGACTCGAGCAGTTTCATTTTGCACTGAAACATTATTACAAAAGCTGTTGGGATTAAAATGAGCCATTTCTTGTAAAACATTTTTTATAAGAAATATATTTCAGCGGCACTTTAGTTCAATTTGTACACAAGCGACAAGACTTTTGTCAGGGACTGTATACATAACTGGGAGGTGCACATTGCTGTTCTACAGACCAAAGCTATGTCAGAACGGCATACGGCTGAAAACCTGTCAATTATGCTCACTAACACGACGGATCACTGGTGTATTGGTGGGAAAGTGTCGGCCTGCGTGCGTGACAATGCTAGCAACATAGTTCTAACCTTGACTGGGACTCTCAGCCTTGTTTCGCGCACACATTACAACTGGCAATAAACGACGGCTTCAAACTACAGCACTAGCACAGTTGCAACCGAGGCGTTGAAACAAAAGCAGCAACAACAACTTGCCTGAGCACAAGTTAGTGCAGTTCTGTAAGACCAGGTGGAACTCTATTCATAATATGTTCGAGCGCTTGTTGGAGCAGAGGTGGGCCGTGTCTGCTGTTTTATCTGACAGGACAGTCACTAAGCTATCCGATGCACGTACCCTTGAACAGACTGACGAAAGCTGGACAGTAATGGATGAGCTCTTACCCGTGTTGCACTCTCAAATGCGCCACCACTGCCCTTTGCGGAGAATTTGGAGTATCCATCTCAATGATTTTCCCGGTGACGTCAACTTTACTGTCCAAACACCTCAAAGAAACACCTGGAGAATCCCCCAAAGTCACGAAGTTCAAACAGACCGTGTCTGCCTCACTGGAACGGCAACTTGCACCTACAGATATCCGCAATGCTAGCAAGGTTGCATACATCTCGTCCTTCTTGGACCCGAGACTCAAACACCTCAGGTTTGCCACAGAAGAGGTCAGATGCGCTGTGAAGGCCGCGGTGAGTGCCCTCCTCTCCAGTCCCGATAGCGAGAGAGACCTAGTAGACACAGCTGCTTCAAATGAACCCGAACCGTCAGTTAAAAAAACAGTGATTGCCTGTCTGCATCTGCAATTGCGGTACTGTTTGGCGAAGATTACAGCGGAGAAACACACACAACAGAGCTAGATAATTACTGCCAGGATATATGCCCACCTCTCCACACAGACCCCATGACCTGGTGGAAAGCCAACGACTGCAAATTTCCCCGCCTGGCAAAATTGGCAAACACATACTTGGGTGTGCCTGCTACATCAGTGCCATCAGAGCGTGTGTTCTCCGCAGCTGGACTAATTGTCAACAGATTGCGCACACGTCTTCATCCCGAACATGTGGATATGCTCATTTTTTTTAACAAAAATATGGCATAGATAGATAGTGCTAGACTAGACTATGACCACTTTCGTTAATCAAACGAGGTGTTTATAAACATTCAAGTTAGGCTATATTGCCGACAACTGTGTTCCACTGCCTAAATCATTTTGCCATAGATAGCACATTTTCGTATGAAGATTTCATTTTGATAACAAAACTATGGGTGTAAATGTACAACTATTAATAGAGATTGATTTGTTTAAAGAGTTTGACGTTAAGTTTATGTTGTCTCATTCCTGCAGCCAAATCATTAATGCTTGAGGCAACATTACGAGATTGAGTTTTGAAGACTTGAAGATGATTTAGCAGTTTTTAATATTGAAAAGGTTATAAACAGTTTCCGATAGGCCATCGTTTCCATAGACTAAAGACGTGTCTAGTTCAGTCATGCAGGATGCGTTCAGTAAAAAAATAAAAATAATAATAATTATATATATATCTGTTTTCAGGCATTTAGGCCTATCTGCCTAAGTCTACGTTGAAATAAACTGATGTTGATGGTACAGTTGTTGTATTAAACAGATTGATTTCATACAAATCATAAAAACCTCTCCCTGTGTCATTGTGTGTGCGTGTATCCGAGGTTTTTGTGTGCGTGCGTGCGTGCATGCGCAGGGAATTCTTGATTGACCGATTTTCGAATAATATAATATTCAAATCTAGTGCAGATTCAAAATACTTATCAGCGAATATCGAATAGTATTTTTGCCAGAAATGCACATACCTAATATTAAGAGGGTTTCATAAAAAAACAATGTTCTAATTGGGGGGTTAATAAAGGCCTTGTGAAGCGAAGCAATGTTTTTGGGTTAGACAAATATCTTAATACTTTTTCCGCAAGTTGAATACGGAAGACGATTGGCCGGAAGCTAGGTAATTTACTTTATAAAGTTTTAAACATGGATATTTTTCTTACACAAACGCATCGATTCGCTTCACATTGCTTCGCTTAAAAAAAACAAAAAAACTTTGGAATGTTTAATATCGTATACTGTGAAACCTTGATATTATCTGAGACGATTGTCATACTGTGAAAGACCCATACTGTTACAACCCTACTCCTAATGTGTGTGCACTAACTTGAATGGGTTAAATGCAGAGGACCAGTTCAGAGTATGGGTTACCATACTTGGCCATCACATGTCACTGTCACTTTTTACGTTTCTTTTTAAGGAAAGCATAAAAGTGGTCCTCATAGATTAACATTTTCAAAAGTTTCTCTTAACTCTTTCCTGCCAAAGTTTTGAGCCACCGCCAGCGTTTTTGATCATTTTCACACAATTTTTATGGCCCCCAAAATATTTTGTTATATACATTTGAGTATGCAATATATCAAAAGAAAGAACAGCGTCTCTGCTTTTTTTTATTCTAGATTAATGCATTCTTTTATCAACTATTATATGATTGTTTAATAAAAAAAGCAAAATTTTGAGCAAAAAGCTGAGAAATTCACATTTTTGTCAAAGACTACATCCAGATCAGATTCAGAATAATGACCAAAACAGATGGAGTAGATTGAGTCCATCAACACCCCTAATGCTTGCACAGTCCATTAGTTCGTCCTGGGTTGACATGCCATTTACTAACATTAGACCATTTTGATTTATATGCTGTTTAACGTTGATGATCGCATTATAAATGAGCGATATATGATATCGCTCGTTTATGCTTCTTTGCCAATTTTGATCAGGAGATTCAGTACTCTTTCAGAGGATGTCATAGCGCCCCCTACCACATAACAGTGGAAAGAGTTGAGGCAACCCTGAACTCAAACAGTATTTGTTTCTCAGTTAAAAGTCCTTCTATGTGCTACATTGACTATCTGATAAAAATACCTCCGTAACATTTTGAATATAACACGACCCTGATTAGAAGGTGAACAACCCCATCTAACAATTAGGCTGTCCATCTGAAAACCATGTAGCCTACCAAAATTCAAAATTCAATTCACAATAGAAGTGAAATCATCTTGTAGTTTTTAAATCTGGATACCGTCTTGTTTTAAAATCACGTACGGGGGAAGTTTGGTCCTGTCAGTGAAGCACGCAAACATGACAGTCACATCTCTTTTCTCTTGGCCCTGTCCCAAATGGCATCCTAAACCCTCACGGTCTTCCTCTGCGTCCGCACTTTCACAACGTAATGCCCCTTTAACTGCCGGGTAGAAGTCCTCTGCGTAGCTCGCGAACTTGTGGGCTCAGCTGAAGTGCGTAAGTTCTTTAAGCTTAAATGACGAATGGGACACCCTACGGTCTTGTGGACTTAACGAACATGCCGGAGCGGCCATTGTAAGTCCACAAGACCGAAAGTGCACATGAAGTGTGCCATTTCGGACAGGGCCTTTGACTGTTTGCATTTTTACATTACCTCTGACACGCCGCATTTCTTGGCATATTTGGCGCCACCTATTGTTGCGGGTGCATTATTGATATATAATACAAACCCATTTTTTCAGATGTATTTATAAGAAAAAAACATTGTCTTGTATTCAAAACAATATGGTAATAGTCTGATAAAACAGCTGCTCTTAGCTTTTAATATTCATATCCAATTAGACTCGACTGATGAAATATAATCATAACATTTTTTTAGCCCACATTGTTCAGCTCTAGAACAAACAAGCACAACAAACCTGAGCTTTTTTTAAATTGCCTTTTTAAATCGCAATCACAATTTATATCAGAAAAATGACTGTGCAGCCCTTTAAATGCCTTTCAAATGATCACAGACCTATTCCTTTTATTGTTTTCAGAACCTTATGCCTGGAATTGAAGTGATGACTGAGGGACATGCTCAACGAGATTGCAAGAGCAGCTCTGTTAACCACAGCGACAAAAGTCCTCCTGTCTGTCTCTCAAATATAATGACTAGTAAAACTGAAGAGAAACTGTCACCTCTTCTGACCAAACAAACAGATTACAGTAATTCAGAGTCTCAGCCGAATGCCTCATTGTCTCTCGAGGATCAGACCAAAACGGCAGATGCCAGTGCGCACAGCCAGGAAGATGCCTTCATCAGTGTTCCCATCTCAACCAAATATCAGACAGAGGTAATCAACTCAAATTCAATCACAGAGTCCTATGGGACTGCAGACTCACAGAATTCTGTGTTATGCACTGGGCATAATGAGATTGAAACTGTTGCTTTGGAAAAACATGGCCTTTGTTATGGAGATACAACAAATAAACTGGGTGAACACTATGGTACTGTGGAAAAAACACTCAAGAATGAACCTGCTCCGGGTCAAAGGGCAGAGGTCAGTGAGATCCTTGGAGTTTCTAATAGAACAGAGGTTAAGAGTGTGTCCACTCAGACAGAGCAGAGCCAAGAGCTGGATTTGAGGAACAAACATTCCCCCATCCATGCCTGCACCCAGACAGATGGAGAACAGCTGGAGATGGAGCAAGATGAAGGCTATAAAGAGCCTGCAGACCCGCCACCCCTCTCTTTGGCCCCACCGACTGTTACAAACCAGCTGCTCTTATCCAGCATGTTCCCAATGAGTGACCCAGCTCACCTTGCTGAGCGCATCCGGCAAAACCGCAACCGCATGTCTGCCGCTTACGACGAGACCGAATATGAACCGTACGGCCTGCCTGAGGTTGTCATGAAAGGTAAGAAGGGAAACGGTAGTGTGGACATTCCTTTAAAATGTCTCTCTTTGTTTTCCAATGAAGAAAGTTGTGCATTTGTATTATTTATTATAAGACTGAATGGTCTTTAAGGGATAGTTCACCCACAAATGAAAATTAGTCCATGATTTACTCACCCTTAAGCCATCCTAGATGTCTATGACTTTCCAGCATATTCAGGGTGAGTAAATCATGGGGTAATTTAAATTTTTTGGTGAACTATCCCTTTAATTCGCACCTTTTTATCTCCTGAAGGATTTGCTGACATCCCTAGTGGACCTGCTTGTCCGTACGTCCTGCGCAGGGGGCTTCTGGGAACTGATGCAGTGCCCCTCCCACGCAAAGAAGCCACGCCCGAAGAGGAAGATGATGACATAGAGCCATAGTTCTCACACACGCCTGTTATCTCCCATAGGTATTTTCTGTGCTTGCTCTGAAACATTTCGAGAAGCATTTGAAGTCATTTCCACTGGTTATACTAATATAATTCCCATATAGCAGCAAATCTATATTTGTTCACACTGAAGGAATTTCACTGTCTCTTTAATCATAATGTAAGTGTCAATGATGTCATCTGCTCACCACGACACTTGCTGCCCTGCCATGTGATGTATAATTTGAAGTTTCACGCTCTTTTTCAGCTGAAAGGCAGTGCCTTATTGTGCATATCGTTTTTTCAGTAGTGGAGCTGTTTACAAATTAGCTTCGAAATACCAATGTAATATATTTTTGTTTGCGTGAAGGTGGTGATAGCCCCTCTTTTAGACACTTGAATTTTGTGAATAGCCTTATTTATTGACAGACACTTTGAAGTCTTGCCTTTGTGCACTACTGTGTGTGTGTGTGTGTGTGTGTGTGTTGAGTGAGTGAGTGAGTGTGTGGGAATGACTCAGATCAACCTGAGCCTGTTTCCGTTCCTTGTATGGCGATTCACTGTCAGACTGTTTCTTTCTCGCTCTTTCATCTAACAGCTCTGTAACGCACACAGTGGAGTATTTATATCGTTGTCTGTTTGTAATGAAGCATTTGAGAAGCTTTAAGAAATAGATACATTTTTGATTAGATTAATCTGTTTATCTGGTTCACTGTCATCTCTGTGTTTGTGTGTATGTTTGTAGGATTTTCAGTTTGGAATGTTTACATTTATTAAACGGAAATGAAATCCAAATGTTTCTGTTGGTTTTTTTCCTGCATTCTAGAAATCTGTGCCAGCTTAACTCGGGAGTTCTCGGGGTAATTTTCATTATTACATGGTTCTTTAAAATACTTAATATTTTGACTGGTAAGTCAAAGCATTCTTTAAAATATTTTTTAAATGACAGATAAACTATAATTTCAATTATACACTAATTTCCTGCAATGCTAGGCTTGTTTCGTCTTTTATCTGCACTCTTCTCATATTCAAATAAATAATGTCTTTTGTATTGCTTTATTTGGAAAGTAGCCATATAATAATTTTAGTTAAAAAAAGTAATTATTGCAAATTACACTTAAATTTAGTCAGCTTTTAAATTTTTTATTAGTGAGTTTTTTTTTTTTTGTGAAACCATTTATTTGTGGATCTTATTTTATTTATTTGTTAATTTCCAAACATTTTATTTGTGAATTTGAAACCACTTCTACCCCATACTTGTTACATTTCATATTATTTTAGGGCTGCTCGATTATGGCAAAAATCACAATCACGATTATTTTGGTCCATATTTAAAAACATGATTGTTATGGAAATTGATATTAAAGGTACACTATGCAACTTTTCCGTCCGCTAGAGGGTGCCTGTTCAAAACAAAGGTGTAGTTTGATGACAAGTTTGAGCGCAGAATCTGGGGACATGTGGTCTTCCATCTCACAGCCGGTGGAAAAGAATTGGGATAGGACTCGGCAGAAATCATGTTCATGGATGTGATTATTAACGTTACTGCATATGAAGCAGAGCAGGGGCGAGTGCTGTGGAGCTGAGCAAGGCCGCTGGAGAGATTGTTACACAAAACACACGCGATCAACGGGACTTTTATTATGACGGGACACACTCGCCGGCGCAATTGCCGCTTTTCCGGTCATGAGTATGAGGTGACGCAGCTCTGTTTATTATATTAGATACATTTAAGTGTGTTTAAAACTGTTATGACGTTACTCTGTGCGTTCACTCGGCGGCTGCTGTAACACTTGTTCACACTCCAGTGAGAGTAAAGCGCTCACCGGAAACGAGGGTAACGCAGATATGACTCAATTGACAGGCGACTCCCTCACCTGCAATGCTCACACGTCCCGGTTCATTGGTAAAAATAGCTTTTCTTTTTTTTTTTTTTCACAATTTACAAATAGTTGGAAACATTTGGGACATTGTAAGAACTCAACAGAACAAAATATATAACACTGGCCTGGTGGTTTTTGGATATTTGACTGCAAACATCCTACATACAGGTCCTTCTCAAAAAATTAGCATATTGTGGTAAAAGTTCATTATTTTCCAAAATGTAATGATAAAAATTAAACTTTAATATATTTTAGATTCATTGCACACCAACTAAAATATTTCAGGTCTTTTATTGTTTTAATTCTGATGATTTTGGCATACAGCTCATGAAAACCCAAAATTCCTATCTAAAAAAAAAATGCATATTTCACCCGACCAATATAAGAAAAGTGTTTTTAATACAAAAAAAGTCAACCTTCAAATAATTATGTTCAGTTATGCACTCAATACTTGGTGGGGAATCCTTTTGCAGAAATGACTGCTTCAATGCGGCGTGGCATGGAGGCAATCAGCCTGTGGCACTGCTGAGGTGTTATGGAGGCCCAGGATGCTTCGATAGCGGCCTTAAGCTCATCCAGAGTGTTGGGTCTTGCGTCTCTCAACTTTCTCTTCACAATATCCCACAGATTCTCTATGGGGTTCAGGTCAGGAGAGTTGGCAGGCCAATTGAGCACAGAAATACCATGGTCAGTAAACCATTTACCAGTGGTTTTGGCACTCTGAGTCAAAAACAAAATCTTCATCTCCATAAAGCTTTTCAGCAGATGGAAGCATAAAGTGCTCCAAAATCTCCTGATAGCTAGCTGCATTGACCCTCCCCTTGATAAAACACAGTGGACCAACACCAGCAGCTGACATGGCACCCCAGACCATCACTGACTGTGGGTACTTGACACTGGACTTCAGGCATTTTGGCATTTCCTTCTCCCCAGTCTTCCTCCAGACTCTGGCACCTTGATTTCCGAATGACATGCAAAATTTGAGCGACAGTCCAGTGCTGCTTCTCTGTAGCACAGGTCAGGCGCTTCTGCCGCTGTTTCTGGTTCAAAAGTGGCTTGACCTGGGGAATGCGGCACCTGTAGCCCATTTCCTGCACACGCCTGTGCACGGTGGCTCTGGATGTTTCTACCCCAGACTCAGTCCACTGCTTCCGCAGGTCCCCCAAGGTCTGGAATCGGTCCTTCTCCACAATCTTCCTCAGGGTCCGGTCACCTCTTCTCGTTGTGCAGCGTTTTTTGCCACACTTTTTCCTTCCCACAGACTTCCCACTGAGGTGCCTTGATACAGCACTCTGGGAACAGCCTATTCGTTCAGAAATTTCTTTCTGTGTCTTACCCTCTCGCTTGAGAGTGTCAATGATGGCCTTCTGGACAGCAGTCAGGTCAGCAGTCTTACCCATGATTGCGGTTTTGAGTAATGAACCAGGCTGGGAGTTTTTAAAAGCCTCAGGAATCTTTTGCCAGTTTTTAGAGTGAATTAGTTGATTCAGATGATTAGGTTATTAGCTCGTTTAGAGAACCTTTTCATGATATGCTAATTTTTTGAGATAGGAATTTTGCGTTTTCATGAGCTGTATGCCAAAATCATCAATCAGTATTAAAACAATAAAAGACCTGAAATATTTCAGTTGGTGTGCAATGAATCTAAAATATATGAAAGTTTAATTTTTATCATTACATGGAAAATAATGAACTTTTATCACAATATGCTAATTTTTTTAGAAGGACCTGTAGTGCACCTTTAATGGCGGGTGATATGATCAAAGTCTTATTTCATTATATGAATAATTTTAAATGTCAGTGAAAATTCACATTTATTAATATTTTAACGTGCATCCTGTCGCTGTTTAAACTGCCCTGTCAATCGTCACAGTTAAAATCCTCCACATTCGGTTTAATTTCCTACCACATCGGAAATAAATGTTGTAGCATGTTGATTTGCCATTTGTGGTCCACAGTGCTGTTGCAGGTGAAATATAATGTGTATAACATTGAATAAATATATTTTCGTCAGATTAAATACTGATCGCTCAAACCCCTTTAACTAAACCCCTCTTCTTAACCGAAGGACTTGCACATCCGTCATGTTTGTAGTTTTTTAACACTTATCAGCGTTTGTAGTTCTAATCAAATCCTCATCCAACTCTCAATGGGTTGTGGGCAATATCAGCTGTGTGTTGTGTCGATCTGCACTTTGAATGGACCCTTTTCACAGACTGTGATGACGCCTTTTAACGGTCATCAATATCATAAATCCTGCAACGTTTTTTGTATTTTTTGTATTTTTTTTATGTATGTATATTTATAACACTAATAGTTTGTATTATATTACTTTTGCATCAAATTATAAAAAAAAAACAACTTACCTGCTGTGAGTGTGTTTCTAATACAGCGTCTATGGGAGTGATGGTAAAAAATAAAATTTCTCTCTTTTCACTGCTGTTATCAATCTCACACAATTTTTTCCCTCTTTTTGAAAGTTATGAAATCACTATTGTTGCGTTTTTCTTTTGCTATTTGAGCAAATCGGGACACAAAAAAATATTTAATGTATTCTCTCATTCACCCCTATAAAAGTTAACCTAACTATGACGACTTCCGCTCTGCGAGAAACCCGGAAATTTAGTATGGATAGTATGCGAATTGGGATGTAGGGCATGTCTTTTCTTGATTAATTTATTAACAAATGACTGCTGCTGTCACTTTAAGAGCTGCGTGACGGACCCAATATGCTGTTACACAACTCTCTTTCTCAGTTTACATTCACTTAAGACATAACTGACTGTGTTTACGAGGATACTTACCAAAACGGCATTTCAACATATTTATTTGTAGGCTATTTGACCGTTTAGGCGCGTATCTGTAGCCTACTGTAAACTTCTTATGTGTGTTAATTCCGCCCTGTCGTAGAGCACGCACAGACGACAGTATGGGGAACAGCGTCTCTTTTGCTGCTTAATGCGCTTTTAATAACACCGTTTAATAATATTAATCACGTATAGCAGCAGACTACATTTTACATCACTCATTTATTCGACTGATTAAGTTTTGCTTGAGGAGGAGGAACGAAACAAAGGCGCTGGACGGGCAGCGGCACAATAATCTGTTGACCTCGATTATCTTGTTTTCATAATCTTTGGAAGCCGAAATCTAATTTGAAATACGATAAAGTGCACAGCCCTATATTATTTTACATCAAATTCATGTGCAGCCTTTCTACACGGTGGATTTAGCGCAAAGGACTGTTATCCAGTCTAATCTTTCATTTAAAGAGTTATGTTCAACACTTCAGCTCTGTGTGTATTTAAAGACTCTCCATTTGTGTCTTTTGGCTGAACAGGTTGTTCGGCGAGTCCGTTTAGTCGAGATTGGATGCTTCTTTTTTTTTCCTGCTTCACTACATTTCTGTTCATCTGTAAAATGTACTGTTGTTGGCATCACACAAACCTGCTTTGATCACAAGTAATGTCCACAGTTAAATTACAACCTGTTTTTAAAAATTAAAAAATAATGTAATAATAGATTCAGATAACTTATGAACATGGCATTATGCACTTGTGTTTTCAAAAGCAAAGTGTTAGTCATTGTTGGAGCAGAAATCAAAGGCATGTCTAGGGATGTGATATCCCATATCAGAGCTTTTAAAGGATTTAAAGGCCATTTTGGTCTTTGCATCAGCTCGGTCAGGGAGTTCTGTTTATTCTCTCTTGAGTTTGGCTGGACCCGGAGGGCCCACTGCGGTCCTTACAGTGAATGTTTAAAATTCTGAGCTTTCATGTTTGACGTTGATTAACCATTGAGCTTCTGTCCACAGATGACAGACGTCTAGTCCATTTAGTGCTGGGTCATCACCGTGGCTGACATCATTAATTAGGTATGGGCATAGGCGTAATTTGAGAGTGGAAAAATGTGCCCACCACTTTTTGCCAGGGTAAATATTGTCCCCACCACTTTTTGAATCATCTTGTGGCACTGGTCTACCTAATACCAAAGAAACGAACAAATTACTAATCAACTGGAGATATTTGTGTAATATAATAGGCGATCTGGGACACAGCAAACATGCCCCAGCTCTTTAAATCACTGATGAAGATCTTTGGTTTTAATGAGAAAAAGAATAAATAAACGGGCGGATTAGAACACAGAACCTCTGGCACGCTTAACAAAAATTCTACCACCAGTCCAATAGGACACATAAATCATTGATTTAAATACTCTGGAGACTAACATACTGCATTATAGTAGATTTAAGAATGAAACATCACTTTAAATGAGTTCTATGTCAAAAATTTAACTGTAATACTGGAATTCATTTCTGGACATCGTAATGTTTTTTTGTGCATTTATTATCGTACATTTCTGATGTTAATTATTATTCATTTTTAAAGGTAGGATAGACAATTTCAGTGAGGCTAGAAATAAAGTGGTGCGGGTATGACAAATTTGTAGGCCAAAATGTGGAAACATGTTAGCACTTCCGGTTCCATTGTTTTTTTGTTTTTTTTATAGTTTTTTGGTTAAATGGCTGAAATAAGGTCTGTGGTGAACACAAGCTCAAGACACTTTAACATTTTATTCTACAACATAAAATATATCAGTATTAACCCACTCATGATTTATTTTATTTCACAAAAATTCAAAGTTACGACAGTGTATACTATTACATAAAGTGAAATTATTACATTATTACATGAAGTCAAAATGGACAAAAATTCTAAATTACGACGGTGTATACTATTACATAAAAGAAAAATTATTCAATTATAAAATGAAGTCAAAATGGACAAAAGTGATCAATTACGACAGTGTATGCTATTACATAAAAGTGAAATTATTCAATTATTACATGAAGTCAAAATGGACAAAACTCTAAATTACGACAGTGTATGCTATTACATAAAAGTGAAATTATTACATTATTACATGAAGTCAAAATGGACAAAAACTCTAAATTACGACAGTGTATACTATTACATAAAAGTAAAATTATTAAATTATAACATGAAGTCAAAATGGACAAAAGTGATCAATTACGACAGTGTATACTATTACATAAAAGTAAATTATTCAATTATTAAATAAATTCAAAATGGACAAAAATTCAAAATTAAAACAGTGTATACTACTACATAAAAGTGAAATTATTCAATTATTACATGAAGTCAAAATGGACAAAAATTCTAAATTCTGACGGTGTATACTATTACATAAAAGAAAAATTATTCAATTATAAAATGAAGTCAAAATGGACAAAAGTGATCAATTACGACAGTGTATGCTATTACATAAAAGTGAAATTATTCAATTATTACATGAAGTCAAAATGGACAAAAACTCTAAATTACGACAGTGTATGCTATTACATAAAAGTGAAATTATTACATTATTACATGAAGTCAAAATGGACAAAACTCTAAATTCGACAGTGTATACTATTACATAAAAGTAAAATTATTAAATTATTACATGAAGTCAAAATGGACAAAAGTGATCAATTACGACAGTGTATACTATTACATAAAAGTAAAAATTATTCAATTATTAAATAAATTCAAAATGGACAAAAATTCAAAATTAAAACAGTGTATACTACTACATAAAAGTGAAATTATTCAATTATTACATGAAGTCAAAATGGACAAAAACTCAAAATTACGACAGTGTATACTATTACATAAAAGTGAAATTATTCAATTATTACATGAAGTCAAAATGGACAAAAATTCAGAATTACGACAGTGTATACTATTACATAAAAGTGAAATTATTCAATTATTAAATGAAGTCAAAATGGACAAAAGTGATCAATTACGACAGTGTATACTATTACATAAAAGTGAAATTATTAAATTATTACATGAAGTCAAAATGGACAAAAATTCTAAATTACGACAGTGTATACTATTACATAAAAGTGAAATTATTCAATTATAAAATGAAGTCAAAATGGACAAAAATTCAAAATTACGACAGTGTAAACTATTACATAAAAGTAAAATTATTCAATTATAAAATGAAGTCAAAATGGACAAAAGTGATCAATTACGACAGTGTATGCTATTACATAAAAGTGAAATTATTACATTATTACATGAAGTCAAAATGGACAAAAATTCTAAATTACGACAGTGTATACTATTACATAAAAGTGAAATTATTCAATTATTACATGAAGTCAAAATGGACAAAAGTGATCAATTACGACAGTGTATACTATTACATAAAAGTAAAATTATTGAATTATTACATAAATTTTAAATTGCCAAAAATTCAAAATTACGACAGTGTATACTACTACATAAAAGTGAAATTATTCAATTATTACATGAAGTCAAAATGGACAAAAATTCTAAATTACGACAGTGTATACTATTACATAAAAGTGAAATTATTCAATTATTACATAAATTTAAAATGGACAAAAATTCTAAATTACGACAGTGTATACTATTACATAAAAGTGAAATTATTCAATTATTACATGAAGTCAAAATGGACAAAAATTCTGAATTACGACAGTGTATACTATTACATAAAAGTGAAATTATTACATTATTACATGAAGTCAAAATGGACAAAAATTCAAAATTACGACAGTGTATACTATTACATAAAAGTAAAATTATTCAATTATAAAATGAAGTCAAAATGGACAAAAGTGATCAATTACGACAGTGTATACTATTACATAAAAGTGAAATTACATTATTACATGAAGTCAAAATGGACAAAAATTCAAAATTACAACAGTGTATACTATTACATAAAAGTGAAATTATTAAATTATTACATGAAGTCAAAATGGACAAAAGTGATCAATTACGACAGTGTATACTATTACATAAAAGTAAAATTATTGAATTATTACATAAATTTTAAATTGCCAAAAATTCAAAATTACGACAGTGTATACTATTACATAAAAGTGAAATTATTCAATTATTACATGAAGTCAAAATGGACAAAAATTCTAAATTACGACAGTGTATACTATTACATAAAAGTGAAATTATTCAATTATTACATAAATTTAAAATGGACAAAAATTCTAAATTACGACAGTGTATACTATTACATAAAAGTGAAATTATTCAATTATTACATGAAGTCAAAATGGACAAAAATTCTGAATTACGACAGTGTATACTATTACATAAAAGTGAAATTATTACATTATTACATGAAGTCAAAATGGACAAAAGTGATCAATTACGACAGTGTATACTATTACATAAAAAGTAAAATTATTGAATTATTACATAAATTTTAAATTGCCAAAAATTCAAAATTACGACAGTGCATACTATTACATAAAAGTGAAATTATTACATTATTACATGAAGTCAAAATGGACAAAAATTCTAAATTACGACAGTGTATACTATTACATAAAAGTGAAATTATTCAATTATTAAAATGAAGTCAAAATGGACAAAAATTCAAAATTACGACAGTGTATACTATTACATAAAAGTGAAATTATTACATTATTACATGAAGTCAAAATGGACAAAAATTCTAAATTACGACAGTGTATACTATTACATAAAAGAAAAATTATTCAATTATAAAATGAAGTCAAAATGGACAAAAGTGATCAATTACGACAGTGTATGCTATTACATAAAAGTGAAATTATTACATTATTACATGAAGTCAAAATGGACAAAAACTCTAAATTACGACAGTGTATGCTATTACATAAAAGTGAAATTATTACATTATTACATGAAGTCAAAATGGACAAAAATTCTAAATTACAACAGTGTATACTATTACATAAAAGTAAAATTATAAAATTATTACATAAATTTAAAATGGACAAAAATTCTAAATTACGACAGTGTATACTATTACATAAAAGTGAAATTATTCAATTATTACATAAATTTAAAATGGACAAAAATTCTAAATTACGACAGTGTATACTATTACATAAAAGTGAAATTATTCAATTACATAAATTTAAAATGGACAAAAATTCTAAATTACGACAGTGTATACTATTACATAAAAGTGAAATTATTCAATTATTACATAAAGTCAAAATGGACAAAAATTCTGAATTACGACAGTGTATACTATTACATAAAAGTGAAATTATTCAATTATTACATAAATTCAAAATGGACAAAAATTCTAAATTACGACTGTGTATACTATTACATAAAAGTGCAATTATTCAATTATAAAATGAAGTCAAAATGGACAAAAGTGATCAATTACGACAGTGTATACTATTACATAAAAGTGAAATTATTCAATTATTACATAAATTCAAAATGGACAAAAATTCTAAATTACGACTGTGTATACTATTACATAAAAGTGCAAATATTCAATTATAAAATGAAGTCAAAATGGACAAAAGTGATCAATTACGACAGTGTATACTATTACATAAAAGTGAAATTATTACATAAAAGTGAAATTATTAAATTATAAAATAAAGTCAAAATGGACAAAAATTCAAAATTACGACAGTGTTACTATTACATAAAAGTTACATTATTTAATTATTACATACATTTAAAATGGACAAAAATTCAAAATTACGACAGTGTATACTATTACATAAAAGTGAAATTATTAAATTATTACATAAAGTCAAAATGGACAAAAGTGATCAATTACGACAGTGTATACTATTACTTAAAAGTGAAATTATTACATTATTACATGAAGTCAAAATGGACAAAAATTCTAAATTACAACAGTGTATACTATTACATAAAAGTGAAATTATAAAATTATTACATAAATTTAAAATGGACAAAAATTCTAAATTACGACAGTGTATACTATTACATAAAAGTGAAATTATTCAATTATTACATAAATTTAAAATGGACAAAATTCTAAATTACGACAGTGTATACTATTACATAAAAGTGAAATTATTCAATTACATAAATTTAAAATGGACAAAAATTCTAAATTACGACAGTGTATACTATTACATAAAAGTGAAATTATTCAATTATTACATAAAGTCAAAATGGACAAAAATTCTGAATTACGACAGTGTATACTATTACATAAAAGTGAAATTATTCAATTATTACATAAATTCAAAATGGACAAAAATTCTAAATTACGACTGTGTATACTATTACATAAAAGTGCAATTATTCAATTATAAAATGAAGTCAAAATGGACAAAAGTGATCAATTACGACAGTGTATACTATTACATAAAAGTGAAATTATTCAATTATTACATAAATTCAAAATGGACAAAAATTCTAAATTACGACAGTGTATACTATTACATAAAAGTGCAATTATTCAATTATAAAATGAAGTCAAAATGGACAAAAGTGATCAATTACGACAGTGTATACTATTACATAAAAGTGAAATTATTACATAAAAGTGAAATTATTAAATTATAAAATGAAGTCAAAATGGACAAAAATTCAAAATTACGACAGTGTATACTATTACATAAAAGTGAAATTATTCAATTATTACATAAATTCAAAATGGACAAAAATTCGAAATTAAGACAGTGTATACTATTAGATAAAAGTGAAATTATTCAATTATTACATAAATTCAAAATGGACAAAAATTCTAAATTACGATAGTGTATACTATTACATAAAAGTGAAATTATTCAATTATTACATAAATTCAAAATGGACAAAAATTCGAAATTAAGACAGTGTATACTATTAGATAAAAGTGAAATTATTCAATTATTACATAAATTTAAAATGGACAAAATTCTAAATTACAACAGTGTATACTATTAAATAAAAGTGAAATTATTCAATTATTACATGAAGTCAAAATGGACAAAAGTGATCAATTACGACAGTGTATACTATTACATAAAAGTGAAATTATTCAATTATTACATACATTTAAAATGGACAAAAATTCAAAATTACGACAGTGAATACTATTACATAAAAGTGAAATGATTCAATTATTAAATAAATTCAAAATGGACAAAAGTGATCAATTACAACAGTGTATACTATTACATAAAAGTGAAATTATTACATAAAAGTGAAATTATTCAATTATAAAATGAAGTCAAAATGGACAAAAATTCAAAATTACGACAGTGTATACTATTACATAAAAGTAAAATTATTCAATTATAAAATGAAGTCAAAATGGACAAAAATTCAAAATTACGACAGTGTATACTATTACATAAAAGTGAAATTATTCAATTATTACATAAATTTAAAATGGACAAAATTCTAAATTACAACAGTGTATACTATTACATAAAAGTGAAATTATTAAATTATTACATGAAGTCAAAATGGACAAAAATTCAATTACGACAGTGTAAACTATTACATAAAAGTGAAATTATTCAATTATTACATGAAGTCAAAATGGACAAAATTCAAAATTACGACAGTGTATTCTATTACATAAAAGTTACATTATTTAATTATTACATACATTTAAAATGGACAAAATTCAAAATTACGACAGTGTATACTATTACATAAAAGTGAAATTATTCAATTATTACATAAATTCAAAATGGACAAAAATTTAAAATTACGACAGTGTATACAATTACATAAAAGTGAAATTATTAAATTATTACATACATTTAAAATGGACAAAAATTCTAAATTACAACAGTGTATACTATTACATAAAAGTGAAATTATTACATTATTAACTTAAATTCAAAAAGGACAAAAATTCTAAATTACGACAATGTATACTATTACATAAAAGTGAAATTTTTAAATTATTACATGAAGTCAAAATGGACAAAAGTGATCAATTACGACAGTGTATACTATTATATAAAAGTTAAATTATTCAATTATTACATGAAGTCAAAATGGACAAAATTCAAAATTACGACAGTGTATACTATTACATAAAAGTTAAATTATTCAATTATTAAATGAAGTCAAAATGGACAAAAATTCTAAATTACGACAGTGTATACTATTACATAAAAGTGAAATTATTACATTATTACATGAAGTCAAAATGGACAAAAGTGATCAATTACAACAGTGTATACTATTATATAAAAGTGAAATTATTCAATTATTACATGAAATCAAAATGGACAAAAATTCTAAATTACGACAGTGTATACTATTACATAAAAGTGAAATTATTCAATTATTACATGAAGTCAAAATGGACAAAAGTGATCAATTACGACAGTGTATACTATTACATAAAAGTGAGATTATTAAATTATTACATAAATTTAAAATGGAAAAAATTCTAAATTCGACAGTGTATACTATTACATAAAAATGAAATTATTCAATTATTACATGAAGTCAAAATGGACAAAAATTCAGAATTACGACAGGGTATACTATTATATAAAAGTGAAATTATTCAATTATTACATGAAGTCAAAATGGACAAAAATTCAAAATTACGACAGTGTTTACTATTACATAAAAGTTAAATTATTCAATTATTAAATGAAGTCAAAATGGACAAAATTCTAAATTACGACAGTGTATACTATTACATAAAAGTGAAATTATTACATTATTACATGAAGTCAAAATGGACAAAAGTGATCAATTACAACAGTGTATACTATTATATAAAAGTGAAATTATTCAATTATTACATGAAGTCAAAATGGACAAAAATTCTAAATTACGACAGTGTATACTATTACATAAAAGTGAAATTATTCAATTATTACATGAATTCAAAATGGACAAAAGTGATCAATTACGACAGTGTATACTATTACATAAAAGTGAGATTATTAAATTATTACATAAATTTAAAATGGAAAAATTCTAAATTCTGACAGTGTATACTATTACATAAAATGAAATTATTCAATTATTACATGAAGTCAAAATGGACAAAAATTCTAAATTCCGACAGTGTATACTATTACATAAAAGTGAAATTATTCAATTAAAGTAAAAAAGGACAAAAGTGATCAATTATGACAGTGTATACTATTACATAAAAGTGAAATTATTCAATTATTGCATGAAGTCAAAATTGACAAAAATTCAAAATTACGACAGTGTATACTATTACATAAAAGTGAAATTATTCAATTATTACATAAATTCAAAATGGACAAAAATTTAAAATTACGACAGTGTATACAATTACATAAAAGTGAAATTATTAAATTATTACATACACTTAAAATGGACAAAAATTCTAAATTAAGACAGTGTATACTATTACATAAAAGTGAAATTATTCAATTATTACATGAAGTCAAAATGGACTAAAGTGATCAATTACGACAGTGTATACTATTACTTAAAAGTGAAATTATTACATTATTACATGAAGTCAAAATGGACAAAAATTCTAAATTACGACAGTGTATACTATTACATAAAAGTGAAATTATAAAATTATTACATGAAGTCAAAATGGACAAAAGTGATCAATTACGACAGTGTATACTATTACATAAAAGTAAAATTATTGAATTATTACATAAATTTTAAATTGCCAAAAATTCTAAATTACGACAGTGTATACTATTAGATAAAAGTGAAATTATTCAATTATAAAATGAAGTCAAAATGGACAAAAGTGATCAATTACGACAGTGTATACTATTACATAAAAGTGAAATTATTACATAAAAGTGAAATTATTAAATTATAAAATGAAGTCAAAATGGACAAAAATTCAAAATTACGACAGTGTATACTATTACATAAAAAATGAAATTATTCAATTATTACATAAATTCAAAATGGACAAAAATTCAAATTAAGACAGTGTATACTATTAGATAAAAGTGAAATTATTCAATTATTACATAAATTCAAAATGGACAAAAATTCTAAATTACGATAGTGTATACTATTACATAAAAGTGAAATTATTCAATTATTACATAAATTCAAAATGGACAAAAATTCAAATTAAGACAGTGTATACTATTAGATAAAAGTGAAATTATTCAATTATTACATAAATTTAAAATGGACAAAATTCTAAATTACAACAGTGTATACTATTAAATAAAAGTGAAATTATTCAATTATTACATGAAGTCAAAATGGACAAAAGTGATCAATTACGACAGTGTATACTATTACATAAAAGTGAAATTATTCAATTATTACATACATTTAAAATGGACAAAAATTCAAAATTACGACAGTGTATACTATTACATAAAAGTGAAATTATTCAATTATTAAATAAATTCAAAATGGACAAAAGTGATCAATTACAACAGTGTATACTATTACATAAAAGTGAAATTATTACATAAAAGTGAAATTATTCAATTATAAAATGAAGTCAAAATGGACAAAATTCAAAATTACGACAGTGTATACTATTACATAAAAGTAAAATTATTCAATTATAAAATGAAGTCAAAATGGACAAAAATTCAAAATTACGACAGTGTATACTATTACATAAAAGTGAAATTATTCAATTATTACATAAATTTAAAATGGACAAAATTCTAAATTACAACAGTGTATACTATTACATAAAAGTGAAATTATTCAATTATTACATGAAGTCAAAATGGACAAAAGTGATCAATTACTACAGTGTATACTATTACATAAAAGTGAAATTATTCAATTATTACATGAAGTCAAAATGGACAAAAATTCAGAATTACGACAGTGTATACTATTATATAAAAGTGAAATTATTCAATTATAAAATGAAGTCAAAATGGACAAAAGTGATCAATTACGACAGTGTATACTATTACATAAAAGTAAAATTATTACATTATTACATGAAGTCAAAATGGACAAAAATTCTGAATTACGACAGTGTATACTATTACATAAAAGTGAAATTATTCAATTATAAAATGAAGTCAAAATGGACAAAAGTGATCAATTACAGTTTATACTATTACATAAAAAATTATTCAATTATTACATAAATTCAAAATGGACAAAAATTCTAAATTAGACAGTGTATACTATTACATAAAAGTGAAATTATTCAATTATTACATGAAGTCAAAATGGACAAAAATTCAAAATTACGACAGTGTATGCTATTACATAAAAGTTACATTATTATTAATTATTACATACATTTAAAATGGACAAAAATTCAAAATTACGACAGTGTATACTATTACATAAAAGTGAAATTATTCAATTATTACATAAATTCAAAATGGACAAAAATTTAAAATTACGACAGTGTATACAATTACATAAAAGTGAAATTATTAAATTATTACATACATTTAAAATGGACAAAAATTCTAAATTACAACAGTGTATACTATTACATAAAAGTGAAATTATTACATTATTAACTTAAATTCAAAAAGGACAAAAATTCTAAATTACGACAATGTATACTATTACATAAAAGTGAAATTTTAAATTATTACATGAAGTCAAAATGGACAAAAGTGATCAATTACGACAGTGTATACTATTATATAAAAGTGAAATTATTCAATTATTACATGAAGTCAAAATGGACAAAAATTCAAAATTACGACAGTGTATACTATTACATAAAAGTTAAATTATTCAATTATTAAATGAAGTCAAAATGGACAAAAATTCTAAATTACGACAGTGTATACTATTACATAAAGGTGAAATTATTACATTATTACATGAAGTCAAAATGGACAAAAGTGATCAATTACAACAGTGTATATTATTATATAAAAGTGAAATTATTCAATTATTACATGAAATCAAAATGGACAAAAATTCTAAATTACGACAGTGTATACTATTACATAAAAGTGAAATTATTCAATTATTACATGAATTCAAAATGGACAAAAGTGATCAATTACGACTGTGTATACTATTACATAAAAGTGAGATTATTAAATTATTACATAAATTTAAAATGGAAAAAATTCTAAATTCGACAGTGTATACTATTACATAAAATGAAATTATTCAATTATTACATGAAGTCAAAATGGACAAAAATTCTGAATTACGACAGGGTATACTATTATATAAAAGTGAAATTATTCAATTATTACATGAAGTCAAAATGGACAAAAATTCAAAATTACGACAGTGTATACTATTACATAAAAGTTAAATTATTCAATTATTAAATGAAGTCAAAATGGACAAAAATTCTAAATTACAGTGTATACTATTACATAAAAGTGAAATTATTACATTATTACATGAAGTCAAAATGGACAAAAGTGATCAATTACAACAGTGTATACTTTTACGTAAAAGTGAAATTATCAAATTATTACACAGTCAAAATGGACAAAAATTCAAATTTACGACAGTGTATATACTATTACATAAAAGTGAAATTATTGAATTAAAGTAAAAAGGACAAAAGTGATCAATTATGACAGTGTATACTATTACATAAAAGTGAAATTATCAATTATTGCATGAAGTCAAAACTGACAAAAATTCAAAATTACGACAGTGTTTACTATTACATAAAAGCGAAATTATTCAATTACATAAATTCAAAATGGACAAAATTTAAAATTACGACAGTGTATACAATTACATAAAAGTGAAATTATTAAATTATACATTTAAAATGGACAAAAATTCTAAATTAAGACAGTGTATACTATTACATAAAAGTAAAATTATTCAATTATTACATACATTTAAAATGGACAAAAATTCAAAATTACGACAGTGTATACTATTACATAAAGTGAAATTATTCAATTATTACATAAATTCAAAATGGACAAAAGTGATCAATTACAACAGTGTATACTATTACATAAAAGTGAAATTATTACATAAAAGTGAAATTATTCAATTATAAAATGAAGTCAAAATGGACAAAAATTCAAAATTACGACAGTGTATACTATTACATAAAAGTAAAATTATTCAATTATAAAATGAAGTCAAAATGGACAAAAATTCAAAATTACGACAGTGTATACTATTACATAAAAGTGAAATTATTCAATTATTACATAAATTTAAAATGGACAAAATTCTAAATTACAACAGTGTATACTATTACATAAAAGTGAAATTATTCAATTATTACATGAAGTCAAAATGGACAAAAGTGATCAATTACGACAGTGTATACTATTACATAAAAGTGAAATTATTCAATTATTACATGAAGTCAAAATGGACAAAAATTCAGAATTACGACAGTGTATACTATTATATAAAAGTGAAATTATTCAATTATTAAATGAAGTCAAAATGGACAAAAGTGATCAATTTACGACAGTGTATACTATTACATAAAAGTAAAATTATTACATTATTACATGAAGTCAAAATGGACAAAAGTGATCAATTACGACAGTTTATACTATTACATAAAAGTGAAATTATTCAATTATTACATAAATTCAAAATGGACAAAAATTCTAAATTAAGACAGTGTATACTATTACATAAAAGTGAAATTATTCAATTATTACATGAAGTCAAAATGGACAAAAATTCAAAATTACGACAGTGTATGCTATTACATAAAAGTTACATTATTTAATTATTACATACATTTAAAATGGACAAAAATTCAAAATTACGACAGTGTATACTATTACATAAAAGTTAAAATTATTCAATTATTACATAAATTCAAAATGGACAAAAATTTAAAATTACGACAGTGTATACAATTACATAAAAGTGAAATTATTAAATTATTACATACATTTAAAATGGACAAAAATTCTAAATTACAACAGTGTATACTATTACATAAAAGTGAAATTATTACATTATTAACTTAAATTCAAAAGGACAAAAATTCTAAATTACGACAATGTATACTATTACATAAAAGTGAAATTTTTAAATTATTACATGAAGTCAAAATGGACAAAAGTGATCAATTACGACAGTGTATACTATTATATAAAAGTGAAATTATTCAATTATTACATGAAGTCAAAATGGACAAAAATTCAAAATTACGACAGTGTATACTATTACATAAAAGTGAAATTATTAAATTATTACATAAAGTCAAAATGGACAAAAGTGATCAATTACGACAGTGTATACTATTACTTAAAAGTGAAATTATTACATTATTACATGAAGTCAAAATGGACAAAAATTCTAAATTACAACAGTGTATACTATTACATAAAAGTGAAATTATAAAATTATTACATAAATTTAAAATGGACAAAAATTCTAAATTACGACAGTGTATACTATTACATAAAAGTGAAATTATTCAATTATTACATAAATTTAAAATGGACAAAAATTCTAAATTACGACAGTGTATACTATTACATAAAAGTGAAATTATTCAATTACATAAATTTAAAATGGACAAAAATTCTAAATTACGACAGTGTATACTATTACATAAAAGTGAAATTATTCAATTATTACATAAAGTCAAAATGGACAAAAATTCTGAATTACGACAGTGTATACTATTACATAAAAGTGAAATTATTCAATTATTACATAAATTCAAAATGGACAAAAATTCTAAATTACGACTGTGTATACTATTACATAAAAGTGCAATTATTCAATTATAAAATGAAGTCAAAATGGACAAAAGTGATCAATTACGACAGTGTATACTATTACATAAAAGTGAAATTATTCAATTATTACATAAATTCAAAATGGACAAAAATTCTAAATTACGACTGTGTATACTATTACATAAAAGTGCAATTATTCAATTATAAAATGAAGTCAAAATGGACAAAAGTGATCAATTACGACAGTGTATACTATTACATAAAAGTGAAATTATTACATAAAAGTGAAATTATTAAATTATAAAATAAAGTCAAAATGGACAAAAATTCAAAATTACGACAGTGTATACTATTACATAAAAGTGAAATTATTCAATTATTACATAAATTCAAAATGGACAAAAATTCAAATTAAGACAGTGTATACTATTAGATAAAAGTGAAATTATTCAATTATTACATAAATTCAAAATGGACAAAAATTCTAAATTACGATAGTGTATACTATTACATAAAAGTGAAATTATTCAATTATTACATAAATTCAAAATGGACAAAAATTCAAATTAAGACAGTGTATACTATTAGATAAAAGTGAAATTATTCAATTATTACATAAATTTAAAATGGACAAAATTCTAAATTACAACAGTGTATACTATTAAATAAAAGTGAAATTATTCAATTATTACATGAAGTCAAAATGGACAAAAGTGATCAATTACGACAGTGTATACTATTACATAAACGTGAAATTATTACATTATTACATACATTTAAAATGGACAAAAATTCAAAATTACGACAGTGAATACTATTACATAAAAGTGAAATGATTCAATTATTAAATAAATTCAAAATGGACAAAAGTGATCAATTACAACAGTGTATACTATTACATAAAAGTGAAATTATTACATAAAAGTGAAATTATTCAATTATAAAATGAAGTCAAAATGGACAAAAATTCAAAATTACGACAGTGTATACTATTACATAAAAGTAAAATTATTCAATTATAAAATGAAGTCAAAATGGACAAAAATTCAAAATTACGACAGTGTATACTATTACATAAAAGTGAAATTATTCAATTATTAAATAAATTTAAAATGGACAAAATTCTAAATTACAACAGTGTATACTATTACATAAAAGTGAAATTATTAAATTATTACATGAAGTCAAAATGGACAAAAATTCTGAATTACGACAGTGTAAACTATTACATAAAAGTGAAATTATTCAATTATTACATGAAGTCAAAATGGACAAAAATTCAAAATTACGACAGTGTATTCTATTACATAAAAGTTACATTATTTAATTATTACATACATTTAAAATGGACAAAAATTCAAAATTACGACAGTGTATACTATTACATAAAAGTTAAATTATTCAATTATTACATAAATTCAAAATGGACAAAAATTTAAAATTACGACAGTGTATACAATTACATAAAAGTGAAATTATTAAATTATTACATACATTTAAAATGGACAAAAATTCTAAATTACAACAGTGTATACTATTACATAAAAGTGAAATTATTACATTATTAACTTAAATTAAAAAAGGACAAAAATTCTAAATTACGACAATGTATACTATTACATAAAAGTGAAATTTTAAATTATTACATGAAGTCAAAATGGACAAAAGTGATCAATTACAGTGTATACTATTATATAAAAGTGAAATTATTCAATTATTACATGAAGTCAAAATGGACAAAAATTCAAAATTACGACAGTGTATACTATTACATAAAAGTTAAATTATTCAATTATTAAATGAAGTCAAAATGGACAAAAATTCTAAATTACGACAGTGTATACTATTACATAAAAGTGAAATTATTACATTATTACATGAAGTCAAAATGGACAAAAGTGATCAATTACAACAGTGTATACTATTATATAAAAGTGAAATTATTCAATTATTACATGAAATCAAAATGGACAAAAATTCTAAATTACGACAGTGTATACTATTACATAAAAGTGAAATTATTCAATTATTACATGAAGTCAAAATGGACAAAAGTGATCAATTACGACTGTGTATACTATTACATAAAAGTGAGATTATTAAATTATTACATAAATTTAAAATGGAAAAAATTCTAAATTCGACAGTGTATACTATTACATAAAAATGAAATTATTCAATTATTACATGAAGTCAAAATAGCCAAAAATTCAGAATTACGACAGGGTATACTATTATATAAAAGTGAAATTATTCAATTATTACATGAAGTCAAAATGGACAAAAATTCAAAATTACGACAGTGTATACTATTACATAAAAGTTAAATTATTCAATTATTAAATGAAGTCAAAATGGACAAAAATTCTAAATTACGACAGTGTATACTATTACATAAAAGTGAAATTATTACATTATTACATGAAGTCAAAATGGACAAAAGTGATCAATTACAACAGTGTATACTATTATATAAAAGTGAAATTATTCAATTATTACATGAAGTCAAAATGGACAAAAATTCTAAATTACGACAGTGTATACTATTACATAAAAGTGAAATTATTCAATTATTACATGAATTCAAAATGGACAAAAGTGATCAATTACGACTGTGTATACTATTACATAAAAGTGAGATTATTAAATTATTACATAAATTTAAAATGGAAAAAAATTCTAAATTCTGACAGTGTATACTATTACATAAAAATGAAATTATTCAATTATTACATGAAGTCAAAATGGACAAAAATTCTAAATTCCGACAGTGTATACTATTACATAAAAGTGAAATTATTCAATTAAAGTAAAAAAGGACAAAAGTGATCAATTATGACAGTGTATACTATTACATAAAAGTGAAATTATTCAATTATTGCATGAAGTCAAAATTGACAAAAATTCAAAATTACGACAGTGTATACTATTACATAAAAGTGAAATTATTCAATTATTACATAAATTCAAAATGGACAAAAATTTAAAATTACGACAGTGTATACAATTACATAAAAGTGAAATTATTAAATTATTACATAAATTTAAAATGGACAAAAATTCTAAATTACGACAGTGTATACTATTACATAAAAGTGAAATTATTCAATTATTACATGAAGTCAAAATGGACTAAAGTGATCAATTACGACAGTGTATACTATTACTTAAAAGTGAAATTATTACATTATTACATGAAGTCAAAATGGACAAAAATTCTAAATTACGACAGTGTATACTATTACATAAAAGTGAAATTATAAAATTATTACATGAAGTCAAAATGGACAAAAGTGATCAATTACGACAGTGTATACTATTACATAAAAGTAAAATTATTCAATTATTACATGAAGTCAAAATGGACAAAAATTCAAAATTACGACAGTGTATACTATTACATAAAAGTGAAATTATTCAATTATAAAATGAAGTCAAAATGGACAAAAGTGATCAATTACGACAGTGTATACTATTACATAAAAGTGAAATTATTACATAAAAGTGAAATTATTAAATTATAAAATGAAGACAAAATGGACAAAAATTCAAAATTACGACAGTGTATACTATTACAAAAATGAAATTATTCAATTATTACATAAATTCAAAATGGACAAAAATTCAAATTAAGACAGTGTATACTATTAGATAAAAGTGAAATTATTCAATTATTACATAAATTCAAAATGGACAAAAATTCTAAATTACGATAGTGTATACTATTACATAAAAGTGAAATTATTCAATTATTACATAAATTCAAAATGGACAAAAATTCGAAATTAAGACAGTGTATACTATTAGATAAAAGTGAAATTATTCAATTATTACATAAATTTAAAATGGACAAAGTTCTAAATTACAACAGTGTATACTATTAAATAAAAGTGAAATTATTCAATTATTACATGAAGTCAAAATGGACAAAAGTGATCAATTACGACAGTGTGTATACTATTACATAAAAGTGAAATTATTCAATTATTACATACATTTAAAATGGACAAAAATTCAAAATTACGACAGTGTATACTATTACATAAAAGTGAAATTATTCAATTATTAAATAAATTCAAAATGGACAAAAGTGATCAATTACAACAGTGTATACTATTACATAAAAGTGAAATTATTACATAAAAGTGAAATTATTCAATTATAAAATGAAGTCAAAATGGACAAAAATTCAAAATTACGACAGTGTATACTATTACATAAAAGTAAAATTATTCAATTATAAAATGAAGTCAAAATGGACAAAAATTCAAAATTACGACAGTGTATACTATTACATAAAAGTGAAATTATTCAATTATTACATAAATTTAAAATGGACAAAATTCTAAATTACAACAGTGTATACTATTACATAAAAGTGAAATTATTCAATTATTACATGAAGTCAAAATGGACAAAAGTGATCAATTACGACAGTGTATACTATTACATAAAAGTGAAATTATTCAATTATTACATGAAGTCAAAATGGACAAAAATTCAGAATTACGACAGTGTATACTATTATATAAAAGTGAAATTATTCAATTATTACATGAAGTCAAAATGGACAAAAGTGATCAATTACTACAGTGTATACTATTACATAAAAGTGAAATTATTCAATTATTACATGAAGTCAAAATGGACAAAAATTCAGAATTACGACAGTGTATACTATTATATAAAAGTGAAATTATTCAATTATAAAATGAAGTCAAAATGGACAAAAGTGATCAATTACGACAGTGTATACTATTACATAAAAGTAAAATTATTACATTATTACATGAAGTCAAAATGGACAAAAGTGATCAATTACGACAGTTTATACTATTAAATAAAAGTGAAATTATTCAATTATTACATAAATTCAAAATGGACAAAAATTCTAAATTAAGACAGTGTATACTATTACATAAAAGTGAAATTATTCAATTATTACATGAAGTCAAAATGGACAAAAATTCAAAATTACGACAGTGTATGCTATTACATAAAAGTTACATTATTTAATTATTACATACATTTAAAATGGACAAAAATTCAAAATTACGACAGTGTATACTATTACATAAAAGTTAAAATTATTCAATTATTACATAAATTCAAAATGGACAAAAATTTAAAATTACGACAGTGTATACAATTACATAAAAGTGAAATTATTAAATTATTACATACATTTAAAATGGACAAAAATTCTAAATTACAACAGTGTATACTATTACATAAAAGTGAAATTATTACATTATTAACTTAAATTCAAAAGGACAAAAATTCTAAATTACGACAATGTATACTATTACATAAAAGTGAAATTTTTAAATTATTACATGAAGTCAAAATGGACAAAAGTGATCAATTACGACAGTGTATACTATTATATAAAAGTGAAATTATTCAATTATTACATGAAGTCAAAATGGACAAAAATTCAAAATTACGACAGTGTATACTATTACATAAAAGTGAAATTATTAAATTATTACATAAAGTCAAAATGGACAAAAGTGATCAATTACGACAGTGTATACTATTACTTAAAAGTGAAATTATTACATTATTACATGAAGTCAAAATGGACAAAAATTCTAAATTACAACAGTGTATACTATTACATAAAAGTGAAATTATAAAATTATTACATAAATTTAAAATGGACAAAAATTCTAAATTACGACAGTGTATACTATTACATAAAAGTGAAATTATTCAATTATTACATAAATTTAAAATGGACAAAAATTCTAAATTACGACAGTGTATACTATTACATAAAAGTGAAATTATTCAATTACATAAATTTAAAATGGACAAAAATTCTAAATTACGACAGTGTATACTATTACATAAAAGTGAAATTATTCAATTATTACATAAAGTCAAAATGGACAAAAATTCTGAATTACGACAGTGTATACTATTACATAAAAGTGAAATTATTCAATTATTACATAAATTCAAAATGGACAAAAATTCTAAATTACGACTGTGTATACTATTACATAAAAGTGCAATTATTCAATTATAAAATGAAGTCAAAATGGACAAAAGTGATCAATTACGACAGTGTATACTATTACATAAAAGTGAAATTATTCAATTATTACATAAATTCAAAATGGACAAAAATTCTAAATTACGACTGTGTATACTATTACATAAAAGTGCAATTATTCAATTATAAAATGAAGTCAAAATGGACAAAAGTGATCAATTACGACAGTGTATACTATTACATAAAAGTGAAATTATTACATAAAAGTGAAATTATTAAATTATAAAATAAAGTCAAAATGGACAAAAATTCAAAATTACGACAGTGTATACTATTACATAAAAGTGAAATTATTCAATTATTACATAAATTCAAAATGGACAAAAATTCAAATTAAGACAGTGTATACTATTAGATAAAAGTGAAATTATTCAATTATTACATAAATTCAAAATGGACAAAAATTCTAAATTACGATAGTGTATACTATTACATAAAAGTGAAATTATTCAATTATTACATAAATTCAAAATGGACAAAAATTCGAAATTAAGACAGTGTATACTATTAGATAAAAGTGAAATTATTCAATTATTACATAAATTTAAAATGGACAAAGTTCTAAATTACAACAGTGTATACTATTAAATAAAAGTGAAATTATTCAATTATTAAATGAAGTCAAAATGGACAAAAGTGATCAATTACGACAGTGTATACTATTACATAAAAGTGAAATTATTCAATTATAAAATGAAGTCAAAATGGACAAAAATTAAAAATTACGACAGTGTAAACTATTACATAAAAGAAAAATTATTCAATTATAAAATGAAGTCAAAATGGACAAAAATTCTAAATTACGACAGTGTATACTATTACATAAAAGTGAAATTATTAAATTATTACATAAAGTCAAAATGGACAAAAGTGATCAATTACGACAGTGTATACTATTACATAAAAGTAAAATTATTCAATTATAAAATGAAGTCAAAATGGACAAAAGTGATCAATTACGACAGTGTATACTATTACATAAAAGTAAAATTATTGAATTATTACATACATTTTAAATTGCCAAAAATTCAAAATTACGACAGTGCATACTATTACATAAAAGTGAAATTATTACATTATTACATGAAGTCAAAATGGACAAAAATTCTAAATTACGACAGTGTATACTATTACATAAAAGTGAAATTATTCAATTATAAAATGAAGTCAAAATGGACAAAAATTCAAAATTACGACAGTGTATACTATTACATAAAAGTGAAATTATTACATTATTACATGAAGTCAAAATGGACAAAAATTCTAAATTACGACAGTGTATACTATTACATAAAAGAAAAATTATTCAATTATAAAATGAAGTCAAAATGGACAAAAGTGATCAATTACGACAGTGTATGCTATTACATAAAAGTGAAATTATTCATTATTACATGAAGTCAAAATGGACAAAAATTCTAAATTACGACAGTGTATGCTATTACATAAAAGTGAAATTATTACAATTATTACATAAGTCAAAATGGACAAAAATTCTAAATTAAGACAGTGTATACTATTACATAAAAGTGAAATTATTCAATTATTACATGAAGTCAAAATGGACAAAAGTGATCAATTACGACAGTGTATACTATTACATAAAAGTAAAATTATTGAATTATTACATAAATTTTAAATTGCCAAAAATTCAAAATTACGACTGTGTATACTATTACATAAAAGTGAAATTATTCAATTATTACAATGAAGTCAAAATGGACAAAAGTGATCTAAATTACGACAGTGTATACTATTACATAAAAGTGAAATTATTCAATTATAAAATGAAGTCAAAATGGACAAAAATTCAAAATTACGACAGTGTATACTATTACATAAAAGTGAAATTATTCAATTATCACATGAAGTCGAAATGGACAAAAATCTAAATTTAAGACAGTGTATACTATTACATAAAAGAAATTATTCAATTATAAAATGAAGTCAAAATGGACAAAAGTGATCTAAATTACGATAGTGTATACTATTACATAAAAGTGAAATTATTCAATTATTACATGAAGTCAAAATGGACAAAAATTCTAAATTACGACAGTGTATACTATTACATAAAAGTGAAATTATTCAATTATTACATAAATTTAAAATGGACAAAATTCTAAATTACAACAGTGTATACTATTACATAAAAGTGAAATTATTAAATTATTACATGAAGTCAAAATGGACAAAAGTGATCAATTACGACAGTGTATACTATTACATAAAAGTAAAAATTATTCAATTATTAAATAAATTCAAAATGGACAAAAATTCAAAATTAAAACAGTGTATACTACTACATAAAAGTGAAATTATTCAATTATTACATGAAGTCAAAATGGACAAAAGTGATCAAAATTACGACAGTGTATACTATTACATAAAAGTGAAATTATTCAATTATTACATGAAGTCAAAATGGACAAAAATTCAAAATTACGACAGTGTATACTATTACATAAAAGTGAAATTATTCAATTATTAAATGAAGTCAAAATGGACAAAAGTGATCAATTACGACAGTGTATACTATTACATAAAAGTGAAATTATTAAATTATTACATGAAGTCAAAATGGACAAAATTCTAAATTACGACAGTGTATACTATTACATAAAAGTGAAATTATTCAATTATAAAATGAAGTCAAAATGGACAAAAATTCAAAATTACGACAGTGTAAACTATTACATAAAAGTAAAATTATTCAATTATTACATGAAGTCAAAATGGACAAAAGTCATCAATTACGACAGTGTATGCTATTACTTAAAAGTGAAATTATTACATAAAAGTGAAATTATTCAATTATAAAATGAAGTCAAAATGGACAAAAATTCAAAATTACGACAGTGTATACTATTACATAAAAGTGAAATTATTCAATTATTACATAAATTCAAAATGGACAAAAGTGATCAATTACGACAGTGTATACTATTACATTAAAAGTGAAATTATTACATTATTACATGAAGTCAAAATGGACAAAAATTCTAAATTACAACAGTGTATACTATTACATAAAAGTGAAATTATTCAATTATTACATGAATTCAAAATGGACAAAAGTGATCAATTACGACAATGTATACTATTACATAAAAGTGAAATTATTAAATTATTACATAAATGTCAAAATGGAAAAAGTGATCTAAATTCGACAGTGTATACTATTACATAAAAGTGAAATTATTCAATTATTACATGAAGTCAAAATAGCCAAAAATTCAGAATTACGACAGTGTATACTATTACATAAAAGTGAAATTATTCAATTATTACATGAAGTCAAAATGGACAAAAATTCAAAATTACGACAGTGTATACTATTACATAAAAGTTAAATTATTCAATTATTAAATGAAGTCAAAATGGACAAAAGTGATCTAAATTACAACAGTGTATACTATTACATAAAAGTGAAATTATTACATTATTACATGAAGTCAAAATGGACAAAAGTGATCAATTACAACAGTGTATATTATTATATAAAAGTGAAATTATTCAATTATTACATGAAATCAAAATGGACAAAAATTCTAAATTACGACAGTGTATACTATTACATAAAAGTGAAATTATTCAATTATTACATGAAATTCAAAATGGACAAAAGTGATCAATTACGACTGTGTATACTATTACATAAAAGTGAGATTATTAAATTATTACATAAATTTAAAATGGAAAAAATTCTAAATTACGACAGTGTATACTATTACATAAAAGTGAAATTATTCAATTATTACATGAAGTCAAAATGGACAAAAATTCTAAATTACGACAGTGTATACTATTACATAAAAGTGAAATTATTCAATTATTAAGTAAAAATGGACAAAAGTGATCAATTATGACAGTGTATACTATTACATAAAAGTGAAATTATTCAATTATTACATGAAGTCAAAATTGGACAAAAATTCAAAATTACAACAGTGTATACTATTACATAAAAGTGAAATTATTCAATTATTACATGAAGTCAAAATGGACAAAAATTTAAAATTACGACAGTGTATACTATTACATAAAAGTGAAATTATTAAATTATTACATGAATTAAAATGGACAAAAGTGATCAATTACGACAGTGTATACTATTACATAAAAGTGAAATTATTCAATTATTACATGAAGTCAAAATGGACTAAAGTGATCAATTACGACAGTGTATACTATTACTTAAATGTGAAATTATTACATTATTACATGAAGTCAAAATGGACAAAAATTCTAAATTCGACAGTGTATACTATTACATAAAAGTGAAATTATAAAATTATTACATTAAAGTAAAAAATGGACAAAAGTGATCAATTATGACAGTGTATACTATTACATAAAAGTAAAATTATTGAATTATTACATAAATTTTAAATTGCCAAAAATTCAAAATTACGACAGTGTATACTATTACATAAAAGTGAAATTAATCAATTATTAAATAAATTCAAAATGGACAAAAATTCAAAATTAAAACAGTGTAAACTATTACATAAAAGTGAAATTATTACATTATTACATGAAGTCAAAATGGACAAAAATTCTAAATTACGACGGTGTATACTATTACATAAAAGTGAAATTATTAAATTATTACATGAAGTCAAAATGGACAAAAATTCAAATTACGAGTGTATACTATTACATAAAAGTGAAATTATTCAATTATTAAATGAAGTCAAAATGGACAAAAGTGATCAATTACGACAGTGTATACTATTACATAAAAGTGAAATTATTACATTATTACATGAAGTCAAAATGGACAAAAATTCAGAATTACGACAATGTATACTATTATATAAAAGTGAAATTATTCAATTATAAAATGAAGTCAAAATGGACAAAAGTGATAAATTACGACAGTGTATACTATTACATAAAAGTGAAATTATTACATTATTACATAAGTCAAAATGGACAAAAATTCAAAATTAAAACAGTGTATACTATTACATAAAAGTGAAATTATTCAATTATAAATGAAGTCAAAATGGACAAATGTGATCAATTACGACAGTGTATACTATTACATAAAAGTGAAATTATTCAAATTATTACATGAAGTCAAAATGGACAAAAGTGATCAATCACGACAGTGTATACTATTACATAAAAGTGAAATTATTAAATTATTACATGAAGTCAAAATGGACAAAAGTGATCAATTACGACAGTGTATACTATTACATAAAAGTGAAATTATTCAATCATTACATAAATTCAAAATGGACAAAAATTTAAAATTACGACAGTGAATACAATTACATAAAAGTGCAAATTATTCAATTATTACATACATTTAAAATGGACAAAAAGTGATAAATTACAACAGTGTATACTATTACATAAAAGTGAAATTATTCAATTATTACATTAAGTCGAAATGGACAAAAGTGATCAATCACGACAGTGTATACTATTACATAAAAGTGAAATTATTAAATTATTACATGAAGTCAAAATGGACAAAAGTGATCAATTACGACAGTGTATACTATTACATAAAAGTGAAATTATTCAATCATTACATAAATTCAAAATTGACAAAAATTTAAAATTACGACAGTGAATACAATTACATAAAAGTGCAATTATTCAATTATTACATACATTTAAAATGGACAAAAATTCGAAATTACAACAGTGTATACTATTACATAAAAGTGAAATTATTAAATTATTAAATGAAGTCAAAATGGACAAAAGTGATCAATCACGACAGTGTATACTATTACATAAAAGTAAAATTATTAAATTATGACATGAAGTCAAAATGGACAAAAGTGATCAATTACGACAGTGTATACTATAACATAAAAGTGAAATTATTCAATCATTACATAAAGTCGAAATGGACAAAATTTATCAATCACGACAGTGAATACAATTACATAAAAGTGAATTATTCAATTATTACATACATTTAAAATGGACAAAAATTCGAAATTACAACAGTGTATACTATTACATAAAAGTGAAATTATTAAATTATTAAATGAAGTCAAAATGGACAAAAGTGATCAATTACGACAGTGTATACTATTACATAAAAGTGAAATTATTCAATTATTACATAAGTCAAAATGGACAAAAATTTAAAATTACGACAGTGAATACAATTACATAAAAGTGAAATTATTCAATTATTACATGAAGTCAAAATGGACAAAAGTGATCAATTACAACAATGTATACTATTACATAAAAGTGAAATTATTCAATTATTACATGAAGTCAAAATGGACAAAAGTGATCAATCACGACAGTGTATACTATTACATAAAAGTGAAAATTATTCAATTATTACATGAAGTCAAAATGGACAAAAATTCAAAATTACGACAGTGTATACTATTACATAAAAGTGAAATTATTCAATTATTACATAAAGTCAAAATGGACAAAAATTCTAAATTACGACAGTGTATACAATTACATAAAAGTGAAATTATTCAATTATTACATGAAGTCAAAATGGACAAAAATTCAAAATTACGACAGTGTTTACTATTACATAAAAGTGAAATTATTCAAATTATTAAATGAAGTCAAAATGGACAAAAGTGATCAATTACGACAGTGTATACTATTACATAAAAGTGAAATTATTAAATTATTACATGAAGTCAAAATGGACAAAAATTCTAAATTACGACAGTGTATACTATTATATAAAAGTGAAATTATTCAATTATAAAATGAAGTCAAAATGGACAAAATGATCAAAATTACGACAGTGTACTATTACATAAAAGTGAAATTATTCAATTATTACATGAAGTCAAAATGGACAAAAGTGATCAATTACAACAGTTTATACTATTAAATAAAAGTGAAATTATTCAATTATTACATAAATTCTAAATGGACAAAAATTCTAAATTACGACAGTGTATACTATTACATAAAAGTGAAATTATTCAATTATAAATGAAGTCAAAATGGACAAAAGTGATCTAAATTACGACAAGTGTTTACTATTAACATAAAAGTGAAATTATTCAAATTATTACATGAAGTCAAAATGGACAAAAATTCAAAATTACGACAGTGTTTACTATTACATAAAAGTGAAATTATTCAATTATAAAATGAAGTCAAAATGGACAAAAGTGATCAATTACGACAGTGTATACTATAACATAAAAGTGAAATTATTCAATTATTACATAAAGTCAAAATGGACAAAAATTCAAAATTACGACAGTGTATACTATTACATAAAAGTGAAATTATTCAATTATTACATGAAGTCAAAATGGACAAAAGTGATCAATTACAACAGTTTATACTATTAAATAAAAGTGAAATTATTCAATTATTAAAATGAAGTCAAAATGGACAAAAATGATCAAAATTACGACAGTGTATACTATTACATAAAAGTGAAATTATTCAATTATTACATAAAGTCAAAATGGACAAAAATTCTAAATTACGACAGTGTATACTATTATATAAAAGTGAAATTATTCAATTATTACATGAAGTCAAAATGGACAAAAATTCAAAATTACGACAGTGTTTACTATTACATAAAAGTGAAATTATTCAATTATTACATGAAGTCAAAATGGACAAAAGTGATCAATTACAACAGTGTATACTATTACATAAAAGTGAAATTATTCACATTATTACATAAAGTCAAATGGACAAAAATTCTAAATTAAGACAGTGTATACTATTATATAAAAGTGAAATTATTCAATTATTACACAAAGTCAAAATGGACAAAATTCAAAATTACGACAGTGTTTACTATTAAATAAAAGTGAAATTATTCAATTATTACATGAAGTCAAAATGGACAAAAGTGATCAATTACAACAGTGTATACTATTACATAAAAGTGAAATTATTCAATTATTACATAAATTTAAATGGACAAAAATTCAAAATTAAGACAGTGTATACTATTACATAAAAGTGAAATTATTCAATTATTACATAAATTTCAAAATGGACAAAAGTGATCTAAATTACAACAGTGTGTATACTATTACATAAAAGTGAAATTATTAATTATTACATGAAGTCAAAATGGACAAAAATTCAAATTACGACAGTGTATACTATTACATAAAAGTGAAATTATTCAATTATTACATACATTTAAAATGGACAAAAATTCTAAATTACAACAGTGCATACTATTACATAAAAGTGAAATTATTCAATTATTACATAAATTTAAAATGGACAAAAGTGATCATTTACTTACAGTGCATACTATTACATAAAAGTGAAATTATTATTACATGAAGTCAAAATGGACAAAAATCTAAATTACGACAGTGTATACTATTAGATAAAAGTGAAATTATTCAATTATTACATAAATTTAAAATGGACAAAAATTCTAAATTACAACAGTGCATACTATTACATAAAAGTGAAATTATTCAATTATTAAATGAAGTCAAAATGGACAAAAGTGATCAATTATGACAGTGTATACTATTATATAAAAGTGAAATTATTAAATTATTACATGAAGTCAAAATGGACAAAAATCTAAATTACGACAGTGTATACTATTACATAAAAGTGAAATTATTCAATTATTACATAAATTCAAAATGGACAAAAGTGATCAATTACAACAGTGTATACTATTATATAAAAGTGAAATCATTCAATTATTACATGAAGTCAAAATGGACAAAAATTCAAAATTTCGACAGTGTTTACTATTACATAAAAGTGAAATTATTCAATTGTTAAATGAAGTCAAAATGGACAAAAGTGATCAATTACGACAGTGTATACTATTACATAAAAGTGAAATTATTACATTATTACATGAAGTCAAAATTGACAAAAATTCTAAATTACGACAGTGTATACTATTACATAAAAGTGAAATTATTCAATTATGAAATGAAGTCAAAATTGACAAAAATTCAAAATTACAACAGTGTATACTATTACATAAAAGTAAAATTATTCAATTATAAAATGAAGTCAAAATGGACAAAAGTGATCAATTACGACAGTGTATACTATTACATAAAAGTGAAATTATTCAATTATTACATGAAGTCAAAATGGACAAAAATTCTAAATTACGACAGTGTATACTATTACATAAAAGTGAAATTATTAAATTATTAAATAAATTCAAAATTGACAAAAATTCTAAATTACGACAGTGTATACTGTTACATAAAAGTGAAATTATTCAATTATTACATAAATTTAAAATGGACAAAAATTCTAAATTACGACAGTGTATACTATTACATAAAAGTGAAATTATTCAATTATTACATAAATTTAAAATGGACAAAAATTCTAAATTACGACAGTGTATACTATTACATAAAAGTCAAATTATTACATTATTACATACATTTAAAATGGACAAAAATTCTAAATTAAGACAGTGTATACTATTACATAAAAGTGAAATTAATCCATTACATAATATTTAGATCATTTATATTACTCCTACTTCTATACCAATATAAAAAAATGAATATATAATTTCTACCCGACCTTTTAAAGTGGAGTGTGTAATATTTAAGAGCTATTGACTGAAAAGTTATTTATAGTAAATTGAATTTCTGTGGTGTAAAAAGAAATGTTTTGTTTTTATTACCGTAGAATTAGCCATTTCTATGTACATACACTGCAGGTCCCCTCTATGTGCGTTCACACCGCCGGCAGTGAGAGCGTCAAAGTGGCCAGAAATCATTCATTTTCAATACGAGGTGGCAGCGAGCAGAGCTGTGCATCTTGGACGATTTGGGCATCGAGGAGAGTTGAAATCAGGTCAACTTTATGGTAATGAGCTATGATGCGGTTCGGTGGCAACCAGCCAGAATGTAAAAGTGCTCCGCTTGAGAGGATTGCAGAGAACGTAGTCCTGTTAACTTTGGTTCCGACCACATTAGTTCCAAAGCAAAATGGAGGAGAAGTTGATTGCTGTGGAGGGTTTGATAAGAAGGCACGCAATACTATTTATAGGCAAAATTTCCTTGCTAGCACACTTGTTTTTTAGTGGGAATGCAATTATTTACTCAAAACAACACCTATTTGACCAATTGATTTAATGCTGCACTTCAACCAGGACAGTTATTGTTAATTAAAGACCACGGTTAGTAAACATCTCCTATAAACTGCATGTTTAAACTCCTATAAACTTAGCAATTTGTGTGGTGGTGCTTTTGTGTTCATGGTTGAGCAGTTGGCGGTTGCAATTCGCAACCTCACCACTAGATGCCACTAAACTTTACACAGTGCACCTTTACGCCTTTTTAGCTGTTATATAGCAATGCCTCTCGATTTGACACTGCTGTAAATTGCATTGACCAATCATCATCCAGGATTATGATACATGAAACTTCACATGCTTTCTTTATAACAACAATGAACACTGCTACAAATCCGTCCAAGTTTTTTTTTTGTATAATATGTAATAGCCGATTATAAAATCTAAATCATGACATGTAAACCACCGTGGTTTACATACAAAGAGGAGATGAAAGATGAGAGAAGAGTGCTCAACAAAAATGCTTTAAACACTTTTTAACGCTCAGCTTTCGTGTGTGTCTCTGCCAAGCAGACCTATCTCCTCCCCTCCGCTCTCGGTCTCTTCCCTGCTCTTTTTCTTCTCATGTTGGCAGGTTCACGTAAGACTTGGGAATGGGGGAAGTCCTGATGAGTGTATGTATCCTCACAGTGCTCTGCTGGAGAAAGGGAACTCCTCACCGTCACCCACTCCCGACGGAACCGCGCGCTGAGGTAAGATAACATTCCCTCATTAACTTTAGGATTATACAGATTTAATGAATTGCTACGATTTGGAAGTAGACAATTGCCTAAATTAAAGAGTTTTGTTTAGTGCCTGATGCATTGCAAATGTTCATACAAATAACAATAATTAACTTTTCTTTGAAAGATGACTTATGAATTAGCTTGAATAAAATAATATTAGGTGGCCATAACTACTATGTACTTACATTAGATTATAAGTACAATGTACAGGTGTGGAGAGTGGGTAAGTGAAGGGTAGGGTTAGGTTTAAGGGAAGTGTAAACAGTGTAATTATAAATATAACAACATAAATTAATTACAGATGTAACTACATGCATTTACATTTTAAAATGTAAGTACAATGTAAAAACATGCATGTACACAAAAAGTGCATTGTATCAAATTATTAATTTAAATGTTAGTAAATAGTAGTTAAGGCCACCTAATATAAAGTGTGTCCGAAATAGATGGTGTATTATATGCATCCGTTTATATTACTTGTATTTTCATTTAATAAATAAAATATTTCTTTATATATATTTCTTAATATTTCCAATATCTTTGGAAGACTTATATTTTTTAAATCCACTGGAAAATCTAGAGAAATTGGTGTGCATATTTGAATGCAATATAAAAACAGTACAATAAAACTGATTGGAAATACAGAAAGTGACAACATAATACATACCATAATATACGGTAACCATGCATCTACAAAGCAAGTCCCAGAGAGTCCTGGTGAGCATCAAGATCCTGTCAGAGGACCGTTAAACAATCTGTTTACATAGACCTTTGCCAGAAGTTCTGTTTCAATGGCGTCATGTGTTGTCTTCTTAGTACCTCTGTGCCTTCACCGCTCTCCTGTTATGCGTCTGGACTGGGTCAAGCCTCCTAAAGCTCAAAGCTGATCTGGAGTCAGTTTCAGGTTGTCTTAGAACATTTATGACCATTATTTCTCACAGGTTTTCCTCCGGGCCAGAGAAAGAGGTTGTATGAAGAAAAGAAGAGTGTATAAAGCACTACAGTAATCATCTGATATGGAGGAGAAGGAGAAAACAGAGGATTTGGAAAACCCTTAGTTCATAAGGTAAATCGTTAATCTCTATTTTCTATTATATATACTGTGACTTTAGAGATAATGTTACTTAAGGCCGCTCTTAAACATAAATGAATGTCATGGCATTTAACGCTTTTCAAGCTGAACATTTCACATAAAATAATTGATTAAATGTGACTTCACTTGTTTTTTTATTTTATCTAATGCACTGACATTCAGATATTTTAATTGTGAATATTTTTTTTTTTGAGTGACCCCAAATTCTGTTTGTCAAATACATTTGTAATGATGACCAGAGATAATTTCTTCTCCTCGCTTCACCTAACCTGACGGACACATGATTGTCAGTGTTTCCAAACCATTCATCCAGAGTATGCGGCCTCTAGTTTGACGTCACCCAGCACCTCGTAGCCATGCGGTACTCAACACTGTTGACCATCCTGGCAGCCGTGCTGCTGTATTTGGTGTTGGGGGCTCTGGTGTTCGGCTGGCTGGAGTCCTCCAGGGAGGAATGGGCTCACCGTGAGCTGCTGACGTCTCGAATGGCTTTCCTACAGAACCACAGCTGTGTCACGCCTTACAGTCTGAGAGAGTTCATGGAGGTCATTATCAAGGCAGAGAAAATCAATCAACTTTTCATTTAAATTGATATGCTGATAGAATTTGTAATTAAATGTTTTTGTTAAATTAGAAAAATGCAACTAGCATTAACACTTACATAGTGTTATTTTAGTATTGATTACCTATTATAGTATTTATTAATATTTTGAATAGCTGGTAACACTGTACAATAAGGTATCGTCATTAATAAATGCTGTAATAATAAATTCTCACTGTTACCATTAGTTAATTCAGCTTTACTCTTTGTTAGTTAATAAAAATACAGTTGTTCATGCTCTTGTTAGTACACAGTGAATTAGCTAATTTTAAAAAATGCAACTTTTGATTTTAAGTGTGATAGTAAATGTTGACATTAACATGAACTTGGATTAATAAATGCTGTAGAAGTATTGTTCATTCTTAGTTCATGTTAACAAATGAAACCTTATCGTAAAGTGTTACTGGATAGCTTTTTATATATATTTATTCAGTTTTAATTTTCATTTTATTTTATTCAAAATTTCATTTTAGTTTTATTTAGTCATTTACTAAAGTTTTTTATGAAAATTAGAAATGTTGAAAATAAGTTTTGTATGCATATATATATCAGTAATATATATATATCAGTATATATATATATATATATATATATATATATATATATATATATATATATATATATATATATATATTTATATATATATATATATATATATATATATATATATTGTGTATGTATATGTATGTGTGTGTGTGTGTGTGTGTGTGTGTGTGTGTGTGTGTGTGTGTGTGTGTGTGTATACGTATATATACATTATTCCCATAAATCTATCATCTTGTCTCTTTAGAAAGTGGTTGATGCCATTGAGGCAGGTGTGGATGCCAGAAGCACAACAAATTATACCAGCAGATGGGATCCATCAAATGCTTTCTTCTTCTGTGGTACCATCATCACCACCATTGGTGAGAGAAACACATTTTTCACTTTAGAACATCATTGTCTTGTGAGGTCGATTTCACACATTCTCCTCTTCTCCAGGCTTTGGAAACATCTCACCCAAGACAAAAGGTGGTCAGTTGTTCTGTATATTCTATGCTCTGGTCGGGATCCCCATGTTTGGGATACTGTTAGCAGGGGTGGGAGACCACCTGGGCACCCTGATGCGGAGAGCAGTGGCAAAGATTGAGACTTTGTTTTTGGTAAGTGGCTTCTCATTACAAATTCAGATTAAGTCAAATCACCTCTAATTATATAATGCTTCATACAATACAGATCGTTTCAAAGCATCTTTACAGAGATCAACAGGAAAATAACAGAATCAATAATGCAAACCTAATCAAATATGAGACAAATTCTTCTGTAAAGCAGGTCTGAAAAGCTCAATATTTAGCTCCGTTCAGTTCAATAACTCGTAGTTCATTAGTTATGAAATAAGATCTAATTGTTGATGATTTTTAATAATGTGCAATAAGAGTGTTTTAATCCATCTCTTTTGACCACTTCTGTCCTGATTTCTTTGAGGGAAGGCTCTTATGGGTGGGTAAATGTATGGGCTTTTTTAGATTTTTTGATCTAATAGACAAAATAAGCTTGATAAATTTACATATGAACATGCCCAGAGACGACGGAAAAACATACAGAGCTGCAGCTTTCGTTTCTGCTCTGGCACTAAATATTTAGTACATTTTCTTATCTTAGCATGCTTCCCATAAACTTTACGCATTTTGGGCTGTTCGAACGCATTCGACCCGTGTGCTGGACAAGTCCTGAAAAGTGAAGCCAAAACACTTCTCTGAGAGTAGTCACTGAGGCACTAACAGCCTTTTTTCAGGATTTTGGGAGGAGATTGGAGCTTTAACTTTAATTTCTTCATTTCAATAAGTTTAATTCACACTGACATTCTATGGAAGTATGGGCAGGGCCTTTATACAGCGGCTTATAAAGCGTCTACAATGGCAGAGAGTGAAGGTGCATTGTCTATCTTTTTTTACAATCTATGATTCGACCACGTCTACGCTATAAAAGTAATTCGGTCGATTGCATTTTCGACTACCTCTGGAAGTGGATATGCTCAAATGGGGAGTAGAGCCCGTTCACACCCGTATTTAGCGTCAGCCACTTGTGATCCGATCGACCAAAACGCATCTCACTGAAAACTATCAAATCTAATAAGTGATCTAACCAATGCCATCATATTCCTCTTGATAGTCAAACACAATGTAGTTGAATGTAGTTCACCTCAGTTTTTCAAGTGATGTTTGGTTAGGACGTAGGATCAGCAGATTCTTACATTTGTAATCCCACAGTTGACAGGTTGCTGCTATCGTCTGATAAATTTAAATGTTTTAATTGTTTTCTGCTGAACAGCGCAAGGGTGTGAAGCCCACCAGTGTGCGAATAATCTCCGCTGTCTTCTCCATCCTGATTGGCTGCTTAGTCTTCATCGCTGTGCCGACCATGGTGTTTCAGGAAGTGGAGAGCTGGAGCTTGTTGGAAGCAGTGTACTTTGTTGTGATCACCCTTACCACGGTGGGCTTTGGGGACTATGTGGCAGGTGCACAGATAATTATCATGTCTACATACAATAATCATTATATATTATTTAGTTTACTATGTCATGTGACTGTATGTTAATTCTGTTAAAGAACTCAATATTGTATTACGGCTGGAACTGCAGGATGTTTTGTGGTCATTGGATCCAGACTGCAATGAGGATGCAGACATTTATATCATCTAATTATCTGTATTTTAAAGCTATAGACACTAATTGTAACAGCTGTAATATTAGACCAGTGCATGCACTAATCTTTTATCTGTGAGAATCGTTTGAACTCATTTAGTAAATAATTTGACATTTAACAGACTCTTTTGTCCAAAGTGACTTGCAGTCCTGTTTATAAAGGAATAGTTACATGCACTCCATTTAAATTCAGTGTTCTAGTATAGTCCTGTTTTAGTAAGTAAATTATCTTTTTTCCTTTAGTCAATGATAATGAAGTATCGGACTGTAACAGACCAAACTTACTACTTTTTTTTTTCTTTACATTCTTGCAGTAATTGAGATAATCCTATATTATATATATAAAATGAATATGTGTGAAAAAAATATTAATTTCATTCCGCAAAGATGCATTAAATTTATCAAAAGTGACAGTAAAGAAATGTTTAAAGTTGCAAACGATTTCTATTTAAAATAAATGATCTTCTTCTAAACATTCTGTTTGTCAACGAATCCCAAAAAATGTAATGATTTCCACAATAATATTAGGCAGCATAAACATTTTTACATTTATAATGTTTCCTGAACAGCAAAACCAGCATATTACAATGACACTGAAGACTGATGCTGGAAATTTAGTTTTGTAGCACCGGAATAAACAGCTGTTTTCTGTATAAATGTTTTTAATTAAAAGTGTAACTATTTCTTATATATTTCTTCCTGAATTTTCACTATATCTACTCCAGAGAACAGAAGAGAGGGAACGCCTCTGTACAAGCCATTGGTGTGGTTGTGGATTGTGTTTGGTCTGGCGTATTTTGCATCCATCCTCAGTATGATTGGGAAGTGGCTTAGAGTGCTGTCAAAGAAGACACGTGCAGAGGTGAGAGTGCATGAACGATGGATTTGTTTTGTACATTTAGTTTTTTCCACATGGGTCTATTATTGTAGCATCAACTACGTTATATAAATCCACTCCTAAATATTACATAAAAACCGAATGCACTGTGGATATTTTAAATGTCTACTGCAAAAAAAAAAATAAATAAAGAAAGAAATTCAAGTGATACATACATTTGATAGTTAGCCGAAGTTGAGCAATATCTCACCCCCAGTTACAGCCCATGTAAATACTGCCAAAAAAAATTAAATGCACATGTGCAACCTGCGCGTACAAAATACAAAAATCCGGCAGTGGGTGTTCAGTACACGTGTACTCTTCTAATGATGAAATTTGCGTTCGCACTGTACGCTGACCCTTGCCTATGCGTAAAACGTGAAGTTTACTTTGGCTTTTAGGCTGCCTGCATCCAAACTTGCACTTGCTAAATGATAGTGATTAAAAAATAGTATGTCAACATTTTCGTACGTGTCTTTTATCAGGCTTCCTTCTTACTACTTGCATTTTAAAAAGCAGGGTTTACTTTTTCCCCCTGTAAATTACATTTAATGGTACTTTTTCACCCTCTAGATGGAGGAGCTGAGAGCTCATGCCACAGACTGGACTCAGAACATCCAGAACATGTCCATGGACTTCCGTATTCCAGTGCCACTGGATCTCAACGACCCCTTTCAGTTCCAACGGCGACGCAGAAGGAAGCGCCACCGCCATCATCGCCACCGAAGACGGAGTGTGGTGGGATTGGCTCATGGAATCTCCCTTGATGCCGATGTTATCCGAGAGAATGGACATCTGATCCTCGGTTGGCCTTCATGCAAGTATACCCCAGCATCTGATAATAGATCTGAAGTGCTGTCCCGATCCAGGCGTAGGTTAGATGGGGCGTATGAGATGAGACCAGGATCGAGGTTGACCGTAGGACCTGCGTCAAAATCCAGCTCGCGGTTAGAGCTAAAACCACCATCGAGACCCGGGTCCAGAGCCATGTCCAGGTCCCCTTCAGAATCTGGATCAGTCTCTGAATCCGAGACACCATCAGAATCGTGGTCAGAATATGGGTCCAGTTCCCATAACTCAGAGAACCTAGAATCTGGAGCCGAGGGGTCTCAGAGATCACTGGAAAGTCGAAAGAATGTTCCTGTCATTGTGGTGGCCAACTGCAGTCCGCCCCATCCCTCCCTTTTGGACTTCTTTGGCGAGAATCTGGCGTACATCGACGAGTCTTCAGACACTCTTAGCGACCGTGTAAAACCAGCTGGACAGAACCGTCAACGCAAACCCAAGAGAAGGAGTATGAAGAAACCAATTCCCCGCTCTCATCCTATTGAACTACAGAGGGAGATCAGTAATGAACTACAACCCCCATCACACCCTCCGACCCCTCCACCTCAAACCTGAGAAATTTGGTTTACACATCACAGTTTAAGATGCCAAAGATAATTGCTGCAGACCATCACAAATACGCATGTAATTGTCTGGGAAATTTTCATTTCAGATATAAACATACAGAGCTTTTGTTCAGACTGGCATACTGCTGTTTCTACTGTATGTTAACTACCGTTAAAAAGTTTGGGGTCAGTAATGTTTTTGAAAGAAGTCTCTTTTGCTCACCAAGGCCAAAACATATATAGTAAAACAATAATATTTTGAAATATTATTTGCTTCATTCCTCTAGTCTTCAGTGTCACATGATCTTTCAGAAATCATTCTAATATGACAATTTGGAACATTTCTTATCAATGTTGAAAACTTGTGCTGCTTTTTTTAAGGATTCTTTGATTGAAACAGAAAGTTCAAAATAACAGCATCTTTTTGACAGAATTTATTTGTAACATACTGTAATGGTCTACTGTTACTATCAATTTAATGTGTCCTTGCTGACTAAAAAAATTAATAAAATAAATTGTAGAAACAAATCTTACTGACTCCAAACTTTTAAATGGTAGTGTTGGTGCACAAGTTCTAATGCCCAGATGCCCTACAACACTTGCTGATATATGCAGCAAATAATAAAGGACACTGTACAGGGTGCTGTAGCCTATCCCACAATGCATTTTGCTTGCCTTGACCATCCATTTTCTAGATTAACCTAAAAGTAACCTCACCCGAGTTAAACTTTTTTGTTGTTGTTGTCTGGTTAAAGGGTTAGTTCACCCAAACATGAAAATTCTGCCATTAATTACTCACCATCAAGTCATTCCAAACCCTCAAGACATTCGTTCATTTTCAGAACACAAATGAAAATCTTTTTGATCAAATCTGAATACACAGCCAATTGTTACCAATTTAACACTTCAAACTGTTTAAAGAAATGTTTAAGAGACTGTTTAAAACTAATCCATATGAATTGAGCGATTTAATCAATTTTCTGAAGAGACTTGATCACTTTATATGACGAACAGATTGAATTTAGGCTTTTTATGGCAACAGATGAAAGAGTACCCCCTGACCTGACGCATGATGTATTGACAAATGCGGAAGCTCAGAGGATAGAGCAAAACATCGATTACGAAATAGAAGTCTATAATTAGAATTTAAGAGTAATGTCAACGGATTTCGATATGAGAAGAGCTTGAGTTTGTTGCCCAGCCCTATTAGTTTGAACCGCGAAAGTTGTCAAAGCTTACGCTACTCCTACTTTGCGTCAAGGGTTTCTCTTTTGGCACAAGTCGACTTGCGTAGACCGTCTGTCGGAAGCAGAGTATGTGAGCGGAGTGGAGTGGGAGCGGAGCGATTTTGAATGGAGTGAGGAGCGGATTTTTAAAAGTCGGAGCGTCGTGGTTTTCATGCACTCCACTACCGCTCTATCACAAGTAAAATTCATACCAACGGCCTACAATATAACAGTATTTTTAGTAAAAACGCACACATTAAACAGATTTAACTAGCTTGATTCAGATAGATCACTCAAATCAGGAAGAATGTACAGGTTTATGATGACGGCAATGGACATGAGCGGATTTTATAGTTTTTTTTGTACTTTCTACATAGGCCTACTGAATATGATCGGGTGAAAGCACATTTTAAACAGGTAGCACTTATTTGCACACGCAAATGTTCTCTCTAATGCAGTCAAACAAATGTAATCTTACAGTGCATCTGCTTACAGTTATGTGTCGGATTTTACATTCGCAGAAATTTGTAATGTGACACGTAGATACTATAACCGATGAAAACATACTATTTTCATCTTTCCACGCACTGCAAAAGCAGCAATCATGTTTAACTTTTAATGCTTATAAAGCCTAATAAGCTTGGCATGTCATAGTTTCAATGTAGCCTAGTTTATTGCAAACATTTATTTTCTATCTCCTATTGTTTTTTTTGTTTTGTTTTTGTTTGTTTTAATTTAATGTATGTTATAAACCGAACTTTTGTGATATTGCAGAGCTTACTTAAATACTTTAGCCGCAAATTTCATCGGAGCGAAAACGGAGCAGTGTTTCTGATATCAGGAAATGGTGAACCCGGAGCGGAGCGATTATTGAATGCTTAGAACGCGGAGGGGAAATTGCTGCCGCTCCGCTCCACTCACATACTCTGGTCGGAAGCTAATTAATCTTAGTCTTAGTTAAATTTTAAATATGGATATTTTTCTTACACAAATGCTTCGCTTAAGACCTGGAGCTGGATGGATTACTTTTTTGATGGATTTATTGAGGGTGAGTAAACTATGGGGTAATTTTCACCCAAAAATTGAAGTTCTGTCATAAATTACTCGCCCTCATGTCGCATGATGTGTGAGTTGATGAATGTTACAAAAACCCACCACTTCGCTTCAGAAGGCCCTTATTAACTCCCTAGAGTCGAATGGTTTACTTTTATGATGGATGGACGCACTTTTTAGGAGCACCATTCACAACCGTTATTAAAGCTTGGAATAGCATTTTTTTTAATACAACTGTGCTCATCTTAAAGCAGAATGTCATGTACACCTAGGGTTTGAGGGTGAGTAAATCATGGGATTTTCATTTTTGGGTGAACGGTCCCTTTAAGACACTGTGTCACTGTGATCTCTTGTCATAAATGCTGTTATATAGAGTGTTTTTAGTGTCTTTCACATTTTCAAATTTCACATTTTATATTGTGCATGATATAGCCTGCTCTGAGCAAATAGAGACATTTTTATATAAGATGCACATCATTGAAATGTCATTTTATTTGTGCCAAATTGGTTATGGTTTTGTCATGATTACAAAAAACAATTGGGGTTGTTGAGTGATGTTTCCTTCTATATCTTATTTTTGACTGTTAACTGATCAAAAGGTCTAAAATGGCAATCCTTTATTATTATTAATTTATTTGAAGAGTACACAGCAACTTTTGAATGGCAATGGAAAGATGTTTTTGGTTGGAGGATGTAGTTACAAACAGGGCCTGTAGGAAGGGTTTTATAATCCCTAAGGTCCCAAATTTGAGGTAGTCAGTGGGGTTCGGCCTAAATTGTATTAAATTCATTCACAATATGTACAGATTAATTATTAATCATATGCCTAATATTATGAAAAAGGCTTCGCTACCGTTGCTTATCCTCTCACATTGAAAGTTACTAATTATTATGTTACGGGATAGTTCACCCAAAAATGAAAATGTTATGTTTATCTGCTTACCCACAGGGCATCCAAGATGTAGGTGTGTTTGTTTCTCCAGTAGAACACAAATTAAGATTTTTAACTCTAACCTTTGCAGTGTGCCAGTCTTCTATGAGAGTAAAAAAAAACATCATATTAAACCCTGCGGCTCGTGACGCCATCTCTTCCGCTAGGTGAGGTCAAAGTACACAATATGGCATAGAGATGCGCGTGAGGCATCCCTTCCGCTGTTTGTATCCCATTGAGATACACCATATTGTGTATTTTGACCTCACCCAGCGGGAGAGATGGTGCCCTCGAGACTGTTGGAAATAGTGTTGTATTTGAGGTAAAAAATTTTATAAATACTCTTGGGTTTCTCACACAAACCAATCGTTTAGTGTCTTAAGACATCAATGTGTCATCACGAGCTGCAGGGTTTAATATGAAGTTGTTTGTGCATGTTTATTTTTACTCTCATAGAATTACACCCCATTCACATGCATCATACGACTGGCACACTGCAACAGTTGGAGTTAAAAATCTTAATTTGTGTTCTAGTGAAGAAGCAAACACACCTACATCTTGGATGCCCTGGGGGTAAGCAGATAAACATAAAATTTTCATTTTTGGGTGAACTATCCCTTTAATGAATCATGCAAATTCTAAAGCCCTATTTTCAATTCGAAATGGCGAAATTAGACAAAAGTTTAGTTTGTCTGATTTATTTTTGTCGATCGTTAAACATTTCTGTAGAATGAGAATATCAAGCTCTGACATGTGTGCAAAGTTTCATGAGTTTTCGAGCATGTTTAGGCCCTCAAAAATGCGATTCATTTCGGAGAAGAATGATAGGCTGAGCAATTACAATAGGGTTCTCACACCACTGGTGCTCGGGCCCTAAAAATCCCCTTGGCACACCACTATATAAAAATATAACAAAACTGCACAAACATGCATTGCTTCAAATGGTAAATAAAAGCTAGACATTATATTAAAAATTGTACTCACAATTTGTGAAATTTTTGTGTGGCCATCTTGGCCAAGACTCCCTGGGAGAAGAGATTGCAATGGGATGTTCCTGAAAAAAAAAAAAATATATATATATATATTTGAAACAAGTCAGGTAGGAACACATGTTGTCATGGTGTGATGTTGTTGGTGAAGATAAAACAATACATTTACATATAGTTGCTGTCAGACGGAAACCTTTTATTTAATTAAACACTGACGTTGCAGTTGGTATTGTGGCTTTATATAGCTATGGTCAGATACTTGCACGTGTCATAATAATATGAACATTTTATGAAAATCAAGCCCAAATTGAGTTACAAGGTTTTTGACCAGCGAATAACAGATAAAGGCAAACAATGACAAAATGTAGATACATGGTTTTGGTCTGACAGCGCGATGACATATAGTGTCCCAACAGGAGGGGGTTAGTTTTACCTACAGTCACCAAACTCGGTGCATATATTTTTGTCATCGAGCTGGGCAACTTTCTAATTTGCAATCATTAGCTTTGACCAACAGGGAGTCAGATATTTTGGTTTAAATCTGGATTTTTTTTAAAATCTCAGACTCCTCTTAAGGGGTTTATTATGATTCACACCAAACTTTTTCAACATTATGACAATAAATTAAAAATGCTAAATTGTGAAACCAATTGGTTGAAAGAAAACCAACACATAGTATGAATTAAACCACTAGATGGCAGTATAGGCCTATTTTTAAACAGGGTAAACGAAAATCCTGTCGCTTAGCCATAAGCGTTTTCAGACTTTTGGATATAAATTTAGACATGATCAAAAACAACTTTCAGTTAAACAATTTTTTTTTTATATATAATGTTGAATATTCTGACTCAAATCCGACACATCCGCCTTTCGCTCGAGAGTTCTTTGACATACGTCAGCATGACATCAACGGACATCGCCCTCGGACACATTTCTGTTCGGTGATTGGACCGCTTAAAATCTCCGGTGATCGGAGAAAATCAGCAGATTTTGCTCATCTCAAACAAGTATCATTTACTGAAGGGAAATGAAAATTGAGCGGAAGTACGTAGGAGGGCGGAGCCAGGCTAGTATGCTTTGGCCTGCATTAAAGAATAGGAACTCTTTTAGGCCTTGTCCTTTTCTATAAGTTTGAATAACAAAAATACATAGAATAAGTTAATTTGTAGGGCACTGACAACATAGGTTTATATAATTAGTTTAATAATTTTGTTAATAAAAATATAAAAAGACCTTGAGATAAATACTGGACTTCTGTACTTACAAAATTGAGCTGCAAAAGATACATTTGCACATTTGAAAGTGACCTAAGACATCCTATGACATGAAATTCATCTAAACTTAAATTATCTCATGGATGTGGCTGTTGTGGTTTGTGGTCACATTGGCACCAGCTGGCTGTAGTAAATGTGGCATATTCAAAGACTTTGACTTAGTACTTTTATATTTACTGGGTTTAAATTCATATTGCCCACCGTGAAGTTGCCCTAAAGCTACCGGGGAGGGCGGTGGCACCAGGGCTTGGGCCCATCAAGCAGCTCCTCATAAGCCAAAGATGGGAGGTCTTCTGAAACCACCGTAACCATTTCTACATCCAGCTCCTCAGAACTGGATGCAGCTAACAATAGGTCCTCATTTAGATCGGAAGAGATTGCAAAGCTAGATTGGAGCTGGATCCAAAACGGGGATATCAGAATAAGTCTCAAGCTCTGTCAAATTAACATGCAACTCACATGATCACAACCGCTGCGCTGCCTCAGCAGACACGTAACCCGAACCATGACGGGGTGCAGTTGCCCGACTTCCATCCCTCGAGAAGAGAGCAGAGCGGGAGTGGAGTTCCTCAGCGAGAATCGCTCGCAATGAGGGCAACCGAGCATGCTCCGCTCACAGACAGCAGTTTTATTAACCGCTCCATGGTTAATAAAAAAAACAAGGGCATGGCAGTGCACAACTTCTTAACTGTCTTTTTGCCATATTTACTGGTCTAATTTGACACAAAATAGATGAATAATATAACAAATGATCTGTTTTCACACACAAACACAAAATGCAGCTTCCTGAAGACAAAGAAGCTGATGACTGTAAAATGTAGATGCCATTGTATAGACTTGATGACACACTACTCTATGCAATCATTATTACAGATAAAGGCAACATTGATGCCTGACCTGACAACAGCCAATGTAATTGGCGAGATTGCATGTGCTTTAGACATCAGCACATGCAAAGAATTCCCATAGCATCAACACGACATGAAAGGGAACTGTTATTGCTTTGGCCCTTTTAGCAGTTAATTTATTTTTCTCGTTCGTTTCATATTTCTGTGCTAAAAAAAGCTGTCAAATATTAGATTTTTTAATTTAGCCGTACTTACATCTATCTCGCACTTTATGACCGTTTACTGAAGCATAGCGCCAGAAATCGCACTAAGCAGCTTCTGTGATTGACCCTTTCACAGACTGTGTCACTAAGATGACGCGTTTTAACAGTCACCAACAAATTTTGCAAGTTTTTGCTTTCATATATGTACATTTAGAACACCATAGCCTACTGTGTATTATATTACCTTTGCATCAACTTACAACATAAAAAAAAAAAAAAATTAATGCTGCTGTGAGGGCTGCTGCTGTGTTTCTTTCTACAGTAATTTTTGATCATGTAGGTTTAATATATATTAAACAGAGATTGCTCAACTTCTAGCAAATGAGAATTTATGGCTGAGCATAACTAGAGTTTTATTATTATATAATAATATATTTTCACAAATAACCACAATTTTTACCTTTATCCCAGATATTTCCAGCATGGCCGTGGGGACCCTGAGTTTAAAACAAGCATTTTTCAGTAAGTAATCAAGATAGTAGACATTCTTTTTCTGCTGTTGTACCTTGAATGAATCCTTCACATTTGCCCTCTTCAGACCCCCCATCCAAGTCATAAAATAATACCTTTTTACAATTTTAACTATTATTGCCTTCAGAATTTTCAGCTTCTGCCCCATTCCAGTGCTTAATAGACCTTTTTGTGAATTAGGCAGAAACATACATCAACATTACAAACATCTGACCAGTTTTTGGTTGGAATCTATCTCAGTATGTTTTTGACATCTTACTTTGTGTGGGACCACCCACATGCCCCTTCTCTAGACTACTGGCATGCGCTTGGCCATTATTTGCATTCTGGATGAAGATATCATAATTTCTAATATAATTTGCAATACATATTAGAAAAAAAGAAACAAATCAGAATAGTTCATCCAAAACTGAAAATCCTGTCATTTACACAACCTAACCTGGCTGTATGCTTCATTTTCCCAAACTGTCCTTGTCTATATATAATGAGGGGGGACTGAGGCTGCTGACTCCAAAAATTAGGGGGGTGAAAATACTTTAACAAAAGTAGCTGAAACGACTCATGATGGAACTTTACAGCTTCAGTCCAAATGATAACAGAATAAATAGAAAGTCATTCCAAGTCATTGGAACTATTTCTTTAATGTTTGTAACATACCATCAAAGACTTTCCGATGATCAGTCTTTTCTCCTCAGGTCCAGGAAGGCTTCTGTGAATGGACACTGATTATACTGAATTATAAATAGGCCTGCCCTATACATTTATATATAACAAAATAACCTATTGTCAAGAAGTTGCAGGGGCGACATCCATTGACAAAACCAGTCTGCAAAATTTTATTATAATGGAAAAACTGGTTAATGCATTAAGTGTGCATGAGCTTAGCTCACCTCTTCAGATATGCTGTCCATCTGTAGCATGATGGAATGGGCATCTCCAACTACATATTAACAACACAAAGTAACACTCACGATGTGTAACCCAGAGCAATCACACAAGCTGGCCCTGAACTAATATATGAATTGTTAAAATGTATCATTTCCATCTAACCAAACAACTTACATGTACCAGTAGGGGCTAACCGATCCTTACGGTTTGGCTGGTTAGTACAGGGCGCCATCTTGTGGTTATTAGAACGAGGCTAATCCTTTTTTTTTTCAGTCTGTCTCAAGTTTTATCCTGTCTAAAAGAACACCAACACATCTTAAATCAGTCAGATGTTTGTACAAATGTTATATTTACACTGCAGCTTGCGGTTAACACTCACACACGGACCCGCTCTGAGCACATGTTTACCTCCGGAGCGGGCACATCTTCCCAAGCACATTTTACAGCATGTAGGTATACACAAACAAAAAGTTTACAAAAAGAAGCTATTTCGATGGTTAACTTGCACAGCAGGAGTTAGATGAGATTTTAAATGCCCTTGGTGTGGGAAGACGAAGCGAATAAAGAGAGGGCGCGAGTAACGATATGTCCCAGCGTGAGACAGCTCCAGGAATGGCTTTTGTAAGGCCCTGGCTGTGGGGATAAATGCCGGTTTCAGATGTTAAGATGGTATTTAGAGGGAAGAGGACAAACACATGGTGGTGGTTTACAGAGGAGCTTTTCCGCAGGGCTTCCAATGCACCCTTAAATTCTACCTCTGCACTTCAACCCCGCCTAACACAACTTCTGCACCACAACATTGATGTCTCAAACCGGAAGCTGTTGCGTGACTGCATTGAAATAGATTTCTGATAGGAAATTAAGTGTTGTCTTGCTGTGGCCAGTGACATATGACTTGGATGTGTTGACTGGGAAAACACGTAAAGTAGTTTAGTGTTAATGGAAATTCAGATAGCCCATTATGTAAAATAACTTTTATCATAATCAAACCAGTTAGTAAGGCAAGTGACTGAAATAGGCTGCAGCTCTGGAAAAAAATTAGAGGCCGCTAAAAATTTGCAGTTTCAGTAAATGAGCATTTATGTTTTATTCTATAATAAACTACATACAGCATTCTTCCAAATTCCAAGTAAAAACATTGTCATTTACAGAATTGAGAAAATGACAACAAAATAAAAATATATAAAAACGATGCCATGTTTCATACCTCAAATAATGCAATATTCATTTTTAAACAACATGATAATGTTTTAACATCAAAAATCAATTTTTGGTGGACTAACCCGGCTTTCATGCATCTTGGCATACCAGTCTTTCACATTGCTGTTGGGTGACTTTATGCCACTCCTGGTGCAAAAATTCAAGCAGCTTGGCTTTGTGGCTATCAACATCTTCCATCTTCCTCTTGATCACATTCCAGAGGTTTTCAGTGGAGTTCAGGTCTGAAGATTGTGATGGACAGGACAGGGTTTTGATCTGGTGGTCCCCACACCTTGGTCTGGCTGTGTGGCATGGAGCCATTGTCCTGTGGGACAGGGAGAAAAAACTCTTTCGACTTAGGGAACATTGTCAGAGCAGAAGAAAGCAAGTTTCCTTTCAGGATAATCTTGTACATGGCCAGTTTTCAGCTTTGCCCAACATGATTAGACAGGTTATACATACATTTACACACTGTTTTTTTAGTAGGATGCAGTTATGTGCTCATGGAAGACATGCATACCTATCTATAAATATCTATATCTTGCAATTTATACATACAGTGGGGCAAAAAAGTATTTAGTCAGCAACCAATTGTGCAAGTTCTCCCACTTAAAAAGATGAGAGAGGCCTGTAATTTCCATCATATGTACACTTCAACTATGAGAGACAGAATGAGAGAACAAAATCCAGAAAATCACAATGTCTGATTTTTAAAGAACTTATTTGCAAATTATCGTGGAAAATAAGTATTTAGTCACCTACAAAAAAGCAAGATTTCTGGCTCTCACAGACCTGTAACTTCTTCTTTAAGAGGCTCCTCTGTCCTCCACTCGTCCACTTACCTGTATTAATGGCACCTGTTTGAACTCATTATCGGTATAAAAGACACCTGTCAACAACTTTAAACAGTCAGACTCCAAACTCCACTATGGCCAAGACCAAAGAGCTGTCAAAGGACACCAGATACAAACTTGTAGACCTGCACCAGGCTGGGAAGACTGAATCTGCAATAGGTAAGCAGTTTGGTGTGAAGAAATCAACTGTGGGAGCAATTATTAGAAAATGGAAGACATACAAGACCACTAATCTCCCTCGATCTGGGGCTCCACGCAAGATCTCACCCCGTGGGGTCAAAATTATCACAAGAACAGTGAGCAAAAATCCCAGAACCACATGGGGGGACCTAGTGAATGACCTGCAGAGAGCTGGGACCAAAGTAACAAAGGCTGCCATCAGTAACACACTACGCCGCCAGGTACTCAAATCCTGCGGTGCCAGACGTGTCCCCCTGCTTAAACCAGTACATGTCCGGGCCCGTATGAAGTTTGCTAGAGAGCATTTGGATGATCCAGAAGAGGACTGGGAGAATGTCATATGGTCAGATGACACCAAAATATAACTTTTTGGTAAAAACTCAACTTGTCGTGTTTGGAGGAGAAAGAATGCTGAGTTGAATCCAAAGAACACCATACCTACTGTGAAGCATGGGGGTGGAAACATAATGGTTCAGGGCTGTTTTTCTGCAAAGGGACCAGGACGACTGATCCGTGCAAAGGAAAGAATGAATGTATCGTGAGATTTTGAGTAAAAACCTCCTTCCATCAGCAAGGGCATTGAAGATGAAACGTGGCTGGCTCTTTCAGCATGACAGTGATCCCAAACACACCGCCCGGGCAACGAAGGAGTGGCTTCGTAAGAAGCATTTCAAGGTCCTGTCTCCTGATCTCAACCCCATAGAAAATCTTTGGAGGGAGTTGAAAATCCGTGTTGCCCAGCAACAGCACCAAAACATCACTGCTACAGAGGAGATCTGCATGGAGGAATGGGCCAAACTACCAGCAACAGTGTGTAAAAACCTTGTGGAGACTTACAGAAAACGTTTGACCTCTGTCATTGCCAACAAAGGGTATATAACAAAGATTTGAGATGAACTTTTGTTATTGACCCAATACTTATTTTCCACCCTTAATTTGCAAGTCAATTCTTTAAATGTGATTTTCTGGATTTTTTTTTTCAGAAAAAACTCATAGTTGAAGTGTACCTATGATGAAAATTACAGGCCTCTCTCATCTTTTTAAGTGGGAGAACTTGCACAATTGGAGGCTGACTAAATACTTTTTTGCCCCATTGTATGTGCATAAAAATGTCCCTTTTTCAAGATACTGACAGGATGAACAGCTGATCATCCTTGCAGTGGCAAACAACGTGCAACCATGTGAACACCCAGAGTTCAAGAAACTCTATGCATATAGATGATTATGACATGGTACATCAAACAACATATAACCAAAGCAAAGATGTATTAAGTACATATCACCTCATAGACTTAACTGCCCAGAAAAGGTCTTCAAGTACATTTGCAATATACTTTCCACTTATTACAGTGCAACACTAATCAATAACAGCTGTTGCTTTTAGAGCTGTTGAAGCAGATACAGTTTAGATATTTTGGCAGAGAAAATTCAAATGCTTAAGTGCGTTCTCAAATTTCTTTTTGTCTTGGGAGTTGATGATGTAAAAACAGGATGCAAGTCATGTTCAAGTAACCTCTGAAAATCACATTAAATTCTCATCAACTTCACTGCATGAACATTACATTACAGATCATATATTCCATGACTGTTTTTCTGATTTGTTCATTTCAATTTGTGTGGTTTTGTGATTTTACTTTCGGAATTGAAAGGATACAAAAACATTGGCAATGAGGCGGTGTGCTGGTTTGCATCTAGAGGAATGTTCTAGAATGATTTGCTTTTCTGTATGTGACACCGCAAAGGGGAAATTAAAGTTTATTCTTTTATACAGCGAGTGTGACCACAAAATTTGTACTTCTAAAGGGTCAATATCACTGTTCTTGATTAACCAAAGACCACATTTATATAGACAGTGGCTAGAAAAGTCAAAACAAATTACATTTCCACCATCAACAATAACGAGTTGAAAACAAAATCTGACTATGAAGTTGTCTAAGATGACATGAAGTCATTTCTTAACCACTTAATTGGTGTTTCCATGCTACGGTTTACATTTAAAGCTGTGATTCACTTTTGGCTTGAGCGCTTATCCGCAAATGGGCATTACGGGTCAAACATTTCAATAACACCAACGTCTCTTCATTTCGTGAGATGTCAGGAACCCGATAGTCTCACAAAATACACCCTCAATGAGATAATGCTTTAATTCAAATCAGTTATAGCCTCTCTAAATGCTTTCTCTGTTCTCTTTCTGCTTTTTCCCCTATTGGCAAATGCAGTAATCTTTTGGCACAATGCACAAACATGATGTGCTTTTCTAAAAGCGTGAGATGCACAAATCTATAGAAGCTTGTTTCCGCCACAGAATAAATTAAAAAAAGTTAATTGCAACTTTTTATCTCACAGTTACTCATACTCTGACTTATATCACACATATTCCGTGGCAGAAACTGATTTTTTTTGTGATGAAAACTATTGCATATGTTCGCTAAACGATTATAACGTTAAATTAACCTAGCAGTTTGCATTAGTTTGACCTCCTGAGGTCACATAACAAAACAACCCTTTTTTAAAAAAGTACACTAACTTTTGGCCCTAGTGGTTCAAAAACAAACCTGCATGCATTTTGCAGAAGAACATTGGATGTGCTTCGGCTTTGCATGACTGTGCGGATGAATATGGTTATTGCTACAACACCATAATTAAAAGACCCTACATAATAAATAATGCTTTACAATTAACTGTTTGAGCTACCAATGGCAAATTATCTGTTCAATAAAATACCTTAAAAAAGTAATCTCTGCTTCGCTTATGTGAAGTTCCTAAACGTAATTTCGGAAGGAGTGAACCCATCTAATCTTTCAATTAACTGCTGAATCATATAAACAGCTGCTCACCTTGCTCTGGCATAAGCTGTTTTGGCATCCCTCCACCTCCCAAACTCCAACAACATAATTTAGGGATCTCACTATACCATACTCATCTTCCAAGCATTAGTAGTCCCACTGGGGATATATATATATATATATAAGCTTGAGTTGAAGCTGCTTCCTTGAACCCCTCCACTGCGTACAGCAAGCCAAATACATTTAACCTTAATAGCTTAACGATTATATGGGCAAACAATCTTGTGAAACAACATTTCAAATCCCACAGTTCTCCCCATCTCCGAAAAGTCAAACCAATGTTGATTCTTGTTTTATTACGAGCTCTGTCATGTTCTCTCTTTGCCTACTCTGTTGTGTTTTTGTCAAATAGGTATTAGTACAGATTAAATCTCTTAAATCCCAAGAGGTAGGAGATTTAAGGTGTGTTCACAAGTGGCATGTTTGGTTCAATTAAAACAAACCCTGGTGCAATTACTATATTAGTGTGGTTTATCTGAACAAGTGTGAACTCTGCCATCCAAACCCTGGTGTGCACCAAACATGCAGACCATGACCTAAAAGAAGAGTCTCGGTCCGCTTCCAAACAAACTCTGGTGCGGTTTGCAGAAAATATTAATGCAACACAGACCAAAGACATGTAAACAAACTAGTGTTGTCAAAAGTACAGACTTTGGTACCAAATCTGTAATGACATTTAAAAAATGTGAGCGCTGTTGAGTGTAATGTGCTCATCGGATATGTCTGTGATCGAAGAGTCACATTTTTAAAATTTCGACTTGGTACCGAAGTTGGTACTTTTGACAACACTAAAATGAACCAAAAACAGGAAGATGAGACCCTAAAAAGGACAGAATACTCACACATATCATTTTCTTTGTTGCCATAGCTGCAAGTTTGCCTATCACAGTTCAGTACAGGCATCAGAACTGCGTCTCCACGCAGCAGATTTTTATTTTTATTTATTTTTTTAATTACCATCATATGCAGACTGCACACAGCATGGTTCAGGATATTTGACAAGTTAAGTCTCAAAATAGGCATAGAATGGTTCAGTTCTGTGATTTAAAAAAATGCCAATCTGAACGCTAATCGGAACAGCACTAAATCTTTTTTTTTTTTTGGTCCGGATCAAACAAATCAAATTACAAGTGTGAACACACCCTTAGCTGCTCCATGTCAACCTTTCTTGCTCGTTGTGACAGCTAACCGATGCCACTCCTAAACCAGACATGCATCAAAGTAGCCTGAGCAACTCTATTTACATATGACGAGACACGCACATGCGAGAGACATGTACGCAATTTCCAGCGAAAACCATCCGGACAGGTCTAAAATAGAAACACTTAATGGGCTTACCATTGTGAATCAAAACCAAACATGTTTTGGAAGAAGGATTTATGGTGTATGGTCATGTTTAAATTTGGTTAATTTTGAACAAAAAGTTACATAGACGCATGTATTTTCTGTGAAGCTAATTTGAAACAATATGTATTGTGAAAAGGGCAACACAAATAAATGTGAAAGTAAATAAACATAGTGTTCAATATAAGAGTTTTTAGCCCTATTTTGTGCAATATCTGTGGAAATCTAAAGCTTTACATTAACTAATATATATATATATATATATATATATATATATATATATATATATATATATATATATATATATATATAGTGAAACATACACTCACCACATAGTCATACTGGTGAGAAGCAACATTCGCCCTCACCTCTCAACACTATAAATATATAAACTAACTATAAACAAATTATTTTTATATTCATGCATGTATTCACAAGTCGTTAAGTAACTGCTGCAGTTGAGGTTATAGTTTTATTTTAGCATATATAATTATTAGGGCATGGTAAAATATTTTTAATGGAATAAAGAATTTGTTTGACATCCTCCCCATAAAAGCTTATATGATTTTGTTGAAGACAGCTGTTTGAAGTCTGTTTAAGACGCACGCATGCACGCATACACACACACACACACACACACACACACACACACACACACACACACACACACACACACACACACACACACACACACACACACACACACACACACACACACACACACACACACATACACACACACACACACACAGTGAAGAATCGTCCTGTTTATATCCATGAACTACCAGAATATTTGTCTGTCTCTCTATTTGGCTTTTTCATTCTTTGCAACAGTCAAAGGCAAACAAAGACTCACTCTGTAATGCCAAATATATCATTTGAAGTATTTGATTTATTGATTGATTATAAATATTTTTTTTACCTTTTCAAAATCTGTGAATGTCCTAGGTTCTGGAAGAAGACAAGTAGACATGGTGGCCCATAAAATGTCTAAACGTCAAAACATCACATTTAGGATCATGGCTTCCTTGCACTAGATTTTGTGCTGCAGTTTGCATTTACAAAGCAATATTCAGTATATTGGTCTTGTTGGCCTGATCAGATTTAATGCATAGAGATTTGGATGTGCTCTCAGATGCTGGGATGGCAATTTACCTGAAAAATTAGGACAATATTCAATTAATTGATATTTATGGCTTCAAACAACTTGCACATGCATACAGGGTTTTTAAACTGTAGTATTTACTGAATTCAACATTACAGATATTCTTTGTGGCCCGTTTAATATTTTAACCGAAAAGCACACATTTCAGTTATAATAAACCTAATCTGCTGATATTTAGACCTGTTTCTCATTTGTGCATTTTGGCAGGCACTCTTATCTAAAGCGACTTTGATTGCATTCAGGTTTGAGCTACAGGAATGCAGTTAAAGCTCTTAAAAATGTTAATCTACACAGTATTGGAGAGGTTCAACTGATGGCTGATTGTTCATTGAGCAACTGAAATCACAGTCTAGACTCAAAAGCAACTCTCACGACACATGTGCACATTCACACCCCATGAAAACCATGTGTCCCGAAGCTACTCTCACACCCAGACTGCTCTTCCCAAACCACATGGCCCTCAGACGGCTGATCGTCCCTTTGCATTCCCTGAGGTTTCAATTTCGCACTCCCCGATTTGCTTCTGCGGAGGACGCTGAGTCAGTGTTGCGCAAGCGACAATAAATATTTTTGTTGATTAATTTTAGGACCTGTTATGTAACAATGTGCTACTACCGCTCTCCCTTCTGTATCCCCTTTTCCTATCAAGTTATAAAAGTTGTTTTCACTGAGCAAGAGACAGAGGAATTTGCTCGTTTTAGCCCTGGCAACCAAACACAGAAACCCTGTCATTCCCTACAGATCATTCTCTCTGGCCACAGATAAACATATAAGCAGTAAGTTTTCACTTAAAAAACAAACTTTTAACGTCATGCCAGCAGCTATAGGATTTTAAAGGAAATGAGGCTTCATAGGCAGAAAGAAAACAAACAGGCGATATTTAGGCCAAGTCAAAATTCCTTTCGACTTCCCACAGATCAGACAAAATTATATCGCTCTGCATTATAGGGTGTGGAGGGGCACTGCCAGATTATACAAATCAAAGCGATCACATGGTGCTTTTAAAACGCATCCTGCAGGCGATTTTGCTTCAGTGGGTCGGCCTGCTTTTCGCCCACTGTTCTTTCTGCCATGTCACCACAAACCCTGAACCCAAGTGTTTAAATTTGGCGTTCCGTGAGTGGTCGGTGTCTGGAAATTGTTCACATCCTGTTTACGTCGGAGATTTTCTAACCTCGAACCGCATATGGCTGGTGAGTCCACTAGTCAAATCTGCATTTTCAGCGATTGAAGGAAAAAAATGAAAAACCTTGAGAGTAGGCCACTCGCTGGGCTGTGTAATGAATAAATATAAATGCACAGCTTTGAGAAAGTTCTATAAACATGCCGAATATGAATAAAAAAAGCCACAAAATATCATTATATAATCAAAATTTATTGTATTTAGCATATAAACACATATAAACATCACACAAAAAACTATTTACACTTGCAAATTCCAAAAATATAAACTGATCTACAGTAAACTTCATACAAAATCTAAAAAGGATGCACTGCTGGTGTATATTGTGTGTGTGTCACTGATTGCGATACTGAGAATGCGAGGAGGAACTAGTCAAAAAAGCTTATTTATTAGACTATGACCAATGTAGAAGACGGTTAACGCTGGTTGTGGTTTCTGTATTGAAGATGCTTGATAAATAATTATATGCTAGTTCTCATCTGTACAAGTTTAAAGGAATAGTTCACCCAAAATGTTCAATTCTTTCTTCTGTGTAACATAGAAGAAGATAATTTGAGAAATGTCTAAGAGTGTTCGCGTCTATACAATGAAAGTCAATGGACTCCAATGTTTTACATTATACAAAATCTTTTGTGATCTGCAGAAGAGAGAAATGCATACAAGTTTGGAATGACATGAGAATGAGTAAATAACGATGGAATTTTTATTTTAGGGTGGACTATCCCTTTAAGATGTGAGTTATACTGTATGTCTTTGCTCTCTCATCCACCTGTTTTCTGTTTTCCTCCATATGAGATCTCTGTGTCTTCTCTCTCTCTCCACTGAATCAACGGCACTTGCAGGACCGGACCACCATGTTGGAGAGCTGTTCCACACGGGGGGTTCGGCCTAGGAAATAAACGATGGTGAGTGGCTCCAGGTCCTGGGGAACACAACACGGAGATGCTGATGCTTCTGGATTCATTTTATTATACAGCGGGAGTATCTAAAAGGAAGACAGAGAGAGAAACACTGTAAACAGACACCACAAGCAACGTCTAAAAATGCAACGTTTTAGAATGAATCTGAACTCTGTCCAACATCCAAGTGCACAAGTTTGATAAGAACCGTAATTTTGATGTAGTTAAGTAACTTGTTTGGCATATACCAATAATCTTTGCACCTGTGATCTTTTAACATCCAACATTTAACCTTTTTTTTTCTCTGTGCATGTTCAGCCTGATTAATATTTACCATGTTGTAGTGGTTGTCTGCACTCCACAAGTAAGGACAGTTTCCTGCGCAGAAATTTGCTTTGTAGCCTTTCGGTTCGTGGATCCACTTCCAGTTCAAGTCCCGACGGAAATCGATATACAGAGACCTCAGACAGCAGCCCTGATCAGCCCTGGAGGAGGTAAAATGATTTGTTGCAGTGCATTATGGTGTGTTAAAAGAGCAGTTTACCTAAAAAGGAAAATGTGGTCATCATTTACACTCACACTTATGTCATTCCAAACATGCATGACTTAATTCCTAATAAAGAACAAATTGAATGAATAATGTTCAGTTGTCGTAAAAAATACAACAAATGGGCAAAAGCACCATAAAAGTAAACCTCATGGCTTTTGTGGTATATTCCATCTTCCGAAGTAATGCAATAGCTTTATGTAAGCAAAAGATTAAAATTTAAGTCATTATTCACAAAAAAAATCTTGTTCTCTAGCTTTGCTTGGCACAAGATTTTTTGGAGAATCAAACAAAGTGTGCAGTGTTAAAAAATAAATCACATTTTATGCTCCATAAAAGAAAGTCAGTCAGTCTGAAACGACATGAGGGTGAGTAAATGATGACAGAATTTGGGCAAACTATCCCTTTTAATAGTTGCTGTCCAGTTTTGTCCAAGTTTTATGTCTACTTGACTGACTCCTGCAACAAACTGATTTGACATAAATGTGGCTCTAATGACCATTTCTATGTTGCTTAGCACAGAGACTCCACATAACAAACACCCATATTAAAAGAGTATTTACTTCCAGAACAGACGAGATGAATTCTGCATATCAGACGTGACACTCCCTAGGCGAGTCGCAGCATGCGTTCTGTGGGTGTGTGATGCAGTAGAATCTATTTTACTTGCACACACATTAAGATCGATCTCATCTGGCTCTATGTGTCTCTTATTGGCTCCTTGTTTTTCAAGCAATGTTTCATTTTCTTGCATTAACTGGGAACTTCTGAGGCTCTAGCCATCTATCAAAGATCACCAAATACTGTATGCTAAGCTTAATACTGAAAACCTTCAAAGCCATTTATTCTTTATTTATTCATTTCGTTTTTTGCATCTGTTTTTATACAAAAATCAGTTTTGAGTTGCTCAATTTAGCTTTTCTAATGTGCGATGACAAGGAAGATACTATAGAAGCTTGTATCCACCATGGCAACTTTTGCAACTTTTTTGAGAAAAAAAGTCAGAATTGTGAGAAACTTGTAATTGCAAGAACTTCATAACTCACATTTGTTTATACATATGGAATCTTGTCTCCGTAATTGTGACTTTTTGTCTCAGAATTGCATGATATAAACTCACAATTGCGTAATAAAGTTTCATGTGTTGTCAAGTCAGAATTGAAAGATATAATGTAAGCTAAACGCACAATTCTGACTTTATAACACACAACTGGGAGTTTATATCACACAATTCTGGGAAATAAAGTCTCTCTAGATAAGATACTAAATTCTGATTAAGAATCAACTATTTTTATATAGTGATAGCTAAAATTAATAAAGAAGTTAATTGTGACTTTTATCTCACAATTCAGACTTTTTTCCCCTCAGAATTGGACTTTATAACACACAATTACGAGTTTATATCTCACAATTCTGATAAAAGAAGTCAGAATTGTGATATAAACTCAAATACAAGAAAAAATTCAGAACCGTGAGTTTGTATCTTGCAATTCTGACATAACTCGCAACTAAAGTCAGAATTGTGAGATTCTGTGTGCAATTATCTTTAAAAAATGATTTATATTCCGTGACGGAAACAAGCTTCCATATATATCTCAGAATTCATATTTTACAACTCATAATTTCAATTTAAATCTCACTATCCAGATTTTTTTTCTTGCGATTCATAGTTTATGTCAGAATTGCAAGAAAAAAGTCAGAACTGTGAGATTGCATTTCATATTTTATAATTAGCAAATGCAAGTTTATATCTCACAATCAGAAATGCGAGGAAATAAACTTGCAATTGTAAGTTGTAGTCTGAACTGTGAGATATAAACTCACAATTGTGAGTTATAAAGTTTGAATTGCGAGACATAAACTCTCGCAACTGAGAATTGTGAGATAAAAGTCACGATTAACTTTTTTTAGTCCGTGGTGAAGACAAGATTCCATAACATACAGTTTTGCAATCATTATACAAAAATATCTGATTCTTAATCAGAATTTAGTATTCTAGAGTAGTAATAAATAACATCAAACACACGCACACACTTTACTTTGCACACACACACACACTCTCTCTCTCTGTACCGTGAGCATGGACACACACACACACACACACACACACACACACACACACACTCTCTGTACCGTGAGCATATGGAAGTGTCTGCTGCTGATCTCTTCTTGCGGTTTTTCTTGATAGGGTTGTCCAGGCGGTCGGTGGGCAGCAGGGTTAGTATCAAATGTGGGGTTTTTGTGCTAAATTCAATCTGTCCTTTAGTCACGCCTGGTCTTCTGTTCTGCTTTATTAGGTCGTCATCAATGCCTGGGAAGGAATCGATCCACAATATCATTAACAACAAATGATGCCAGAGTTTATCCTACGACATTAACTGTTTCACTAACATTTGACAACTAGAAAGTATCAGTTTTCAACTTCATTTTAAACAACGTATTTATTGTTTTAAACTTTCTTTGAGATGAACAAGTGTGCTGTGTTTCTCTAAAATAAATGCGACTTGGTTTGTTCTTTTTTTTTTTTTCTAATGCAATAATATTTATACTTTTTAAGTGTAACTTTAGCATTAATTGTAAACTTTGTAATTTTTATAAGATAATAAAAAATAAAAAAACATTTAGATTAGTGAGAAAAAAAATGACCTGCAAATCTGGCCTCCAACTCTTCACTCTTGTTAGGGACAATATTGTTTGTGGAGGGGACGAATGTACAGCAGGGACAGTGAACGCTGATCTTGAGCCCAAGATTTCTCTCTAAGAGAGAAAAAGAGATTATTTTTCCTAGAGAAGGAAATACTTCACAACCTAAACATATGTTGAAACTTCTGGATGAACTCACTGACCTCTGAACGCCATCCACTCCTTCACAGTCTCTGTGACGTCGACAGAAAGCCACGCCCCCTTGGCGCGAGGCTCCACTGTTCTGGAGTCAATGTACCTCTGAGACGGGGCCGTCACGTCGTCAGATTTGAGAATCTGTGGGTGTGAAGGGAAACAAACCACAAGCTTATTTGACTTACCCATTCATTCGTCTGCTGCTCTATTTCTTGCATTGTACAGTATGAAAATACATCATGTAAATGTGATGAATCAAACCCTTGCAGATGCTGTCACTACAGCACAGACTCACTGCTCATCTTTGGAACAACTCAAACCTTTTGTCTGGAAAAAACCACAAGCGTTCCTTTTACCTGGTATATTTCCACACGCTGCTCTGCGGTGCGCGCCTGTGGGTTTGGAGCTCTGAAGATGCGAAACTCTGCTTTGACCAAAGTACTGGAATTTCGCTCCACGTTGGTGACGTCGAAGCCCACTATCCTGAAGTACGGGCTCTGAGGAACTGGGTTGATCGAGTCTGTGGAACAAAAGCAGGATTCACTTTGGCCTTATTTACACTTTGTGGTCTATGCGTGGTTTTCAGAGGGTCAACCTCAAGGAAATAAAACTTGCTTTAGTGCCAAAACAGCAGATGACTAACCCCTTTCAGCCTCTCAGAGGCCTCATCGAACTTTAACTGACTTATTATTAGCTACAAAACTGTATATTATAGGTAGTACACTATTCCCCGGTTTCACAGACCAGCCTATTCCCAGACTAAAATGCATGCTTGAGCTGTTTTAACTGAAAGTAACTTGCACTGATATATCTTAAAAAATGTCAGTGCCATTTTCTTTTGTCTCAAGATGCACACCATTAATGTTTTATTTTCTTCTTTTCTCTAAAGCATGATTATAAAAGCTACTTAAAAGTTCTAATGCTGGCTTAACCTAAGACCTGTTTGTGAAACCAGGCCTATATTTAATAGCGATTAGATTAATTAAGCACATTTTACTCGCAAATTATCATTACCACAATGTAGAATTTTTTTTTTTTTTTGCAATTCCCATTCATTTGTATGGTGATTTTCATCAGATTATCACTTCTGTAATACAAAGATATGTGCATTTTTTTTATGTTTTAAATGAGACAATCTGATCAATATTTCATAAAGATATTCACACCTTTCTTTTTCATGGCACATTTAAAAAATGTTTTTTTTTTTTACAAGAAAAATAGCTTAATGTAAAACAAACACAACAATATGTTTGTGACCATTTAGATCGCAAAACAAATTTGCCAAAAGTTATGGAAAAAAATGTAATGCCATAATAAATACTGGTGTCATCTAATGATCATGTAGTTATTACTGCAGAAACAGAAATAAACAAAAACTGATAATTGGTTATTAGACAAAATAATGTTCGTCATATTGGTAATAAAAAAGGCAATATTGGTCTAATAAATACTGCCAATACAGTAAAAATACAATACATAGTAATACTTATGGTAATGAGCATTGACATGAAAGTATATGTATTGAAATTATGTTCTTGCTTTTGTTTTTGGCATGTCCTTGACATGTTGCGTGAGATTTTCAGTCATTCTAATGAATAATCATCTTCTTTGAACACCTTTTTCAAACAGAGCCTAATCGGATGGCCAAACTAAATGATGCTATAGAATGAAGCTTGAATTACACATCCATCCAGACCCCAGTGCATAATTTAAATTGTGCATTAATAAGACATTTCGGATAAGAACGTGTATCACTCACTCGTATCTGTGCGCAGTGGCATCATATTGACCCGCTGCACCTCTTTGGCGTAATAATCCTCCTCGCTGCTCTCCCGCTCGCACGCGGCTTCGGCCTGGCGCGCGCGCTCCTTCAGCAGCTCCTTCGTGCTGTTGTAAAGTAACATCACCTCCACCGGTACCGATGGTGTCGGGCTGGCTTCGGGATCCGGTGGACTCCGGATGCGTAGCTTGCTCAGAATTTGTCCGCGCACCGCCTCGATCCTTTTGGATTTGTGGTCGTCCAAGTTATAAGACTGGCACGTGGAGAATCCTTCCGCAGACGCGGACAGTTTGAGAACGAGCAAAGTTAGATTGATGAACCACATGGTTGATTGACAGATGAGAGGGTCGGAAGCGCTCCTCTATAACGCCCGTTCCTCTGGATGTCCTCGGGGAGCGCGCGCACTGAGCGCGTCTCTTGCAATGGGACAAACCTAAAGTGCGTAGGCTGCGCTGCTCGCGCTCTGTGTTCACCAGGTGAATGAGCTCCTCTGCTGACAAACACGAGCTTACCTCCTCATGCACTGCCTGACATATAATTTATGTACTCGTATAGTCTATTTATGGTGAAAATCAAGAAAAGATTGGGTAAAGTATCCGAGTTCACTCTGTGAAGTTTCAAGGAGGTCAGTTTTTTCTAACGGTATTTTTTCACATAACTTAGCTAAACGACAACAAAACGCGTTTGAAAGAGTGTATTTTGTTGTTGTTGTTGTCAACCACATGTAAAAAATAATAATAATAATAATTACAATAACGCGAAACAAGTACCTAATTAAGTTGCGTAGCTATACCAAAATCGGAAATCGCTCGCGCAGCGTGTCGTTGTTATTTGATCTTCTCAGGCGACGACTATTTCTGTTTGTGAGTGTCCTTTGGACGTTATAGCTAGGCTTTGTGGTTACCAAAATGTTGGAAAAGCTTCCCCCAACCGTTTGTTTTGACTTTTTACGGTGCGAACCCTCCCAAAACCCCTCAGTAATCTGAGCTACCTCAGGTAAAACAAATGTGAAATATTGGGCTGATTTCTGTGCATGTTGTGATGACAAGCATACAATTGCTCATTATTACAGGCCATCCCAATTATAGGCTATTAGTCTCTATGGAATCTATAAACACAGCCTTTCCATCATGCTTCCCAGGATTTTAAGTATTTACCGGTAAGGTAATAAACAGAACAGTTCCTCATGCTAGTCTGGTATCCAATGATTCAGAGAGAAACTCCAAGTGCTGCTTTGAATTCTTGTGGTTTGTCTTGGAGCTTTAGCGAGGACCGCTAGTATTTCTTTTAAAGTGACTCTCCAGCTCCTTTCCCATGATAACTATAAGAGATCAGGTCAGATTTTATTTCTCTTTTCTTACAGCCTTGAGTCAAGATGCAGATCTGCCATCCAAATGTTCAATCAAGCCCTTGACGTTCCTTTAGGAAAATGAAATTATCCCATGACAAAGACTGTCTGTCTCCGGCAGCATAAAGTTAAACTGGATTTAATATAAACAAAATGAGAAAATGCTAGACTAGGCTTGGCCTACCAGAATACATCTTGTGCGAAGAATAATCCATTTAAAAGGAGAGAGGGGGGAAATAACGACAAGACCACCAACAAAACCGTCAGAAGTCAAAGAGTCTTCTAAGGTGTCAATTTAACTACCCGGCTATAATTAAAAACACAAACCCCTTTGGGTTTTAGAGCCACCAAAAACATCTCTTCAGCAAAACAAGTCCCTAAAAGTTTTCTGAAGTTTTGAGAGGAAGAAAAAACAAAGAGCAACTGTGTGTGGGAGGAAGAGCGAGAGAGAGAGAGAGAGAGAGAGAGAGAGAGAGAGAGAGAGAGAGAGAGAAAGAGAGAGAAAGAGAGAGGAAAGTACATAGAGGACTACAAGGCTGAATGAGAAAATAAGATGAGAAATCTTTTGGAAATCTAGTTTGAACCCTTTGTGAAAACCCTGAAACACTTTTGGTGTTCCCAGCCTTTCAACAATTGCTGGTAAATCGCTCATTATGCTATATTATCACCAAATATTTTTTGTCAACTTGTTCTTTCATGTTGGAAAGGTTTCTTATTTGTTTTTTTTAGAAGTGATTGATCTGAGGCCTCATTGATCTGTGCTTATGCATCTCGGTTTTTGAGTGAAAAAAACATTATTTGTGCATAATATGGTCAATATTCAACAAAATATGAAAACAATTTTTGCACTGTTTATTATACTAGTGTCCTTTAATGTTTAACCAGGAAGCTTGTTTAGAAATGCTTTTATCATGTTCAAAATGGAACAAAGCCACACTTGTGGTGTCTGTTTACCCAAAAGAATTTGAGAAATAGCTATACTCCGTGTGAGCAAAATCAGTAAAATAAATCCACTAACATTTACGGGAAAAGAAAATCCTCTCGGGTCAAAATGACCCGAACACAACAACGTTAAACATGTCAAGTTCCTAGAAATATAATGAACCATTTGATTTAACAACTCAAGTCAACTGGTGTAAACACTGAGTAAAAGTTCTAACATATTTTACGCATTTAATACAATTGAGGTGTACACAACTTTAAGTTAAATAATATTTTAATATATTTTTGAGTCATAAATTTATTCCTTTTTTTAGGGTTGCTCCGTTTCACCTCAAAATATATGACTTTTTATTAAAAAGGACAAAATATGTTCAATACATCTCTGTTTTATGATTTCCATGCACAAAATGGCTTCATGCTTGTTGATTATGCCACACTGACTTTGATCAACAAAAGTTTTTCAAAAATTCATATTTTAAAACGTAACCACCTTATTCTGTAAGAAATAATAATGGTAACACTTTATTTTAGGGTTCAATTCTCACTATTAACTATAGTTGCTTATTGACATGCATATTATTGGCTGTTTATTAGTACTTATAAAAGCACATATTAATGCCTTTTTCTGGATGACCTTATTCTACATCCCTTAATCCTACACAATACCTTAATTTAACTACCTTATAACTATCAATAAGCAGTAATTAGGAATTTATTGAGGCAAAAGTCATAGTTAATAGTGAATATGTGTTACCCAAAGTGTTAAAATAATAAAATATTCCAAACGTATATGTAAACATATTTAATCTCCTCACAGTTACAAATCATGGACATTTATGCCCCAAAAGATATCCAAATCAACTAAGCCAGAAATACAAAACATGTTCTTCATAGAAAAGGTGTTATTTGTTTGAACATTTAATGCATTTTAAATTACATAACCCTGTTAAAGCATTATATAAATAATGTAATAAAGTTTGGCAGTGCTGTCATAAAAAGTCACCAAAACAAAGCTGCAGGATTCTATTTAGCAGTTTTCCTGTGAAATGTAGTATTTCTCATAGACTGCCTTTTCCAGATGCCTTCATTGCATAACAATGGTGACACTTTTTTGGAATCTTTCCCTGGCAACTGTGTTTCCACGCAGCAGTCAGACTTTTAACAAAACCCTTTGCAAATAAGTCAAATATCCACCTCTGCAGGATGAAATTACTGACCGACTGTTTCTTAATTTGTTTACCTTGGAAATAAAACAATGTGCTTTTCTAATCCAATATTCTTCATCATGCATTTAACAGACCCATTTTAAAAAAGACCCACTGGACACATTTAAAATAGATTTACTGGATATTAATTTCACCTTCCATTTTGTTTCCTGGAGAGAAATGATAGATATCCAAGGCCTCAATCTAAGCTTTCTCATCCTTTCATTTTAGGTACACCCCTTCCTTCCTTACTTTACTTCCACTCCCTATCTTTTTTCTCGTTTTTAATTACAGTTCACCATCTACATGATCGTTAATCTTTCAAAAACAGCTTTGTAGCTGCTCTCTCCACCTCTCCATTATGACATTATTATAGTTTGGCCAAGAGGGCTGTAATTGAACTTCAAGTGAAGGCAGAAGGTATAAGACACCAAAAGCCTTGGAGAAACGACATATTAGAAACCCCCCAAAATAGACACCAGAGGGCTGGAATTTTTTTTCATAATTCCAGCTATTTCTTGTTCAAACATGATTTGAACGTTTGATCTCTGACACTGAATCTGAGGAAACGTGGAATAATCTGACGTGGTTGCGAAGTCTCGAGCGCCATCAGCCGGCCGCAGATGGATGAAAGGCCGCTCTGGTGGTTAGTTGCGGTATTGCAATATACTATTTATAAATAGAGACCTCGAAAACAGCTTATGCGTTTCTTTCCTTCAACCTCCCTTAAACTAAATATAGTCCCTGCCTTGCCACGTCATCTTGCTCTCACAGAGTCTTCTGTGCGCTATGAAAATCTTTGGCACAGTTTTTTTTAAGAAACTTCTACTACAGCTGACTTAGATCATCTCAAGCAAGCACAGAGCTGATAAGACTGCAGCAGTTACTCCATTGGTGCGGTGATAGTATCACATATCAAATAGTAATGCTATAGTACTGAATGATTACTATGATCACAATGCTATTTTTATGATATTCTAAGGTACTTCAAAAAATCCCATGGAACATACAATTATAATGTATTATCATGTCCAAAATTTTTAATAAAACATATAAAACAAATGACATTCTGACAATTTAGAGACTAAGCTTGTTTTTAACACAATAAAAAAAACAAAAAGTTAATTGTGACTGCATTTAACAATTCTGAACTCTTTTCTCTCGATTCTGACTTTTACTCAGAATTGCGTGATATAAAGTTGAGTTATAGTCAAAAGATTTCTTGCAATTCTGACTTTATGACTTGCGAGATGTAAACTCACAATTGTGAGATAAAAGTTGCAATTATCTATTTTAAATGTTTTATTCGGTGGTGGAAACAAGCTTCCATAGTCAGCATTATTTAAAGGTACATTATTATTTGCAGTCAAATATCCAAAAACCACAGGCCAGTGTTACATATTTTGTTCTGTTGAGTTCTTAAAATGTCCCAAATGTTTCCAACTAATTTTAAATTGTGAGAAAAATCGCTATTTTTACCAATGAACCTGTGAGCTTAGCGTGTGAGGGAGGCGCCAGTCAATTGCGTCATATCTGCGTTACCCTCGTTTCCGTTCTATTTTGCAGAAAAGCTACACTCACTGGAGTGTGAACAAGTGTCACAGCAGCCGTCGAGTGAACGCACAGAGTAACGTCATATCATTTTAAACACTTAAATGTATCTAATATAATAAACAGAGCTGCGTTACCTCATACTCATGACCGGAAAAGAGGCAATTGCGCCGGCGAATGTGTCCCGTCATAATAAAAGTCCCGTTGCTCTCGAGAAGTGTGTTTTGTGTTCCTGCTCTGCTTCATATACAGTAACGTTAATAATCGCATCCATGAACATGATTTCTGCCGAGTCCTATCTCGATTCTTTTTCATCGGCTGTGAGGTGAAGACCACATGTCCCAAGATTCTGCGCTTAAACTTGACGTCACCAAACTATGCCTTTGTTTTGAACAGGCACCCTCTAGCGGATGGAAAAGTTGCATATTGTACCTTTAATATCAATTTCCATAACATAATTTGAAAAGTCAATCAAATACTTAAACATTAATTATCTATCTATCTATCTATCTATCTATCTATCTCTCTATCTCTCTCTCTCTCTCTATATATATATATATATATATATATATATATATATATATACATATATATATATATATATACATACATACATACATACACACACACATACATACACACACACACACACAATACAAATAATAAAGAATTATTATTATGGTAACACTATTTTAAGGTGATACATGTTAGTAGTTAGAACTTATTATAGTAATAACAGTACATTTTTCATAATCACAAGTAACTAACCGAAAATCAAATCCTTACTCTATAGTAAGTACATAGGCATATAATATTACACAGCACTTATTTGAGTAAGTACAATGTAACTGCCTTAAAATAAAGTGTAACCATTATTATGATTATGTCACACCAAAGAGTAATAGATGATGATCTGTACATTTAACAAAGTGTAAAATTAAGAGTTAAGAGTAAATTATCACAAATTTATTTAATATTTTATAAAGCACAACATGTAATAACAGAAACAACAGAATTTAAATTCTCATAGTAACCAAAAGCAAAGAGAAACATGACTTTATATCAGAATAACTAGTGGATTATGTTTTTTTCCACCTACATCCTTCTCTGAAGAAAACGGTACCCCAGATATTTAAAATAAACGTACGGGTCCAATAAACAGTCTACAGCTTTTCTTCTGGGATGCATGAAGCAGCTTGATCTACTCGCCTTCATCGAGTAACATGTTGGGAACACCTTTGGAGATGGGGAACTCTCTGCCAGATTCAGGACACTGTAAACATCCCTCTATAACCTCAATCTGTCAAGAGAGAACACTTATTAGCACTAAATCTCTTCCCATAGTTCATTAAATAAAATATTTACAATTTATGTGAAAATGGGTATGTACAGAGCCCATCTTAATCAGAAAACAGCACAACATATGAGGAACAAATCTAGCTTTTATCAAACTGTTAAACAGAAGTGAGAAAATATGACATTTTCTGACTTTTTCAGACACAATGAGACAACACATTTCTACAGTAATTAACGTTGTAAATCTATAATCGAAAAATGTAATGTACATGTAGAGCTGTATAGCTAAAAGGTTTATGGCTACTGTATCGTTGGGAGAAGGTGCTCTGGCTTAATGTTTTGATACCATTCTTTGTTATTGTAAGTGTTTTTGGACAGAATTCCCAGAAAGCCCAGTCCCTTGGATGAAAGTAAGCAACCCTACACATGAGCTGCATTTTCACTGGAGGAACTTTCCCTAGGAACTTTGGGGTGGTACTCAATGTGTTTCGACCGCAGGGATCAGGGTTTAAAGTTCTGGGTAAAAAATTTCCCCTCAGAAATTCCCTGCTCGTGAGGTAATACTTTCTCAAAGTTCCGGAACTTTTGGGGGTGGGACTTGTGCGCTGAACACGCTGATTCCAATCAGAGTTCCACGTTGCATTTTATTTCAACAACCATTTTTAAAAGCATGTTGCAGTGCGTGCAGTAATAGTTGTTTGCTAAATCAACAATGAAGTTTAAAAAATACAACTGATTGATCGATGACAAGGCTTATATGCGGAGGATGAATTCCAGTAGGAACTGGAAAGAAGCACACGCCCCTACGTCACCAGACTTTTGACTAATCTTTACAGTACTTTAGACCGCAACGGAAACACAGAAAGCAACAGGTCTGGGGGGTGGTGGGAGTAGAGTTCCAGGGACAAATTTTTCCTGGTAATTTCGGTAGAGAAGCAGCCATGGAGTGTGGCTCATTGTTGGCACGACACAGGACTAATGGTGGTGTTCACCTTTACTTTTCCAGACATTTTCCAGAAAACGTTCCAAACGGTCGGAAGAGGGCTTCAGAGAAAATATCTTTGTGCCAGTGTTCTGCTGTCCAATCCTTATCCTTCCTGCAGAAATTTCAGTTTGTCCTTGATGTTTTTCCAGGAGAGAGGTGACTACATTGCTGTCCTTCTTGATACCAGGCCATTGTCCAAAAGTCTTGGCCACTGGAGTTCAGCAGTCAGCGGTACGCAAGTCGACTTACAGCGAAAGAGTAACCCGACGCGATGTATAGGAGCATCGCAAGCTTAGACTCCTCTCGTGGATTGGGCTGGGCAACAAACTCAAGCCCCTCTTTCTCTTTTATCCAAATCCTCACTGCCATTTCTCTTTAAAGATTCTCGTTTTAGGCTTATAATTCATGACCAGTGTTTTGTAAGACTTTCGGACAATGGTCTGGTGTCAAAATGGACAACAATGAGTCCGTTATTTTAGTTTTAAATATGGATTTTGTTCTTACACAAACACGCCACTTCACCTCAGAAGCCCTTTATTAACCTCCCACAGCCGTGTGGAGCAGTTATATGATGGATAGATGCACAGAAAGTGATGAAGAGCTGTTTTGTCTTTTTATTTGGTGAATCTTGAAAAATGTCCAGGACATTCTGATGCACATTTATGGAAAAATGAACCAACAAGTCACTGCCATTATAAAGCTTGGAAGAGCCAGGACTTTTTTCCATATAACTCCAATTGTATTTGTCTGAAAGAAGAATATCATATAACCTAGGATTACTTGACGGTGCTGCACGAGAGTTTTTAATACAAAAAATTTAAATTGTTCTTTCTTCTGACCGTTCTTCTTGATAGATTATGTCAAGAAATAACCCCCTCTTTTGGAGAGTCAGCAAAAGCACTATTGTGGGTTTTTTTTTTGTTTGGCTATTGGGGAAAATGGAAATGCAAATTATGTGTGTTAATTCCCGAAGTTTACCCAACTATGACGACTTCTGCTTCTGAGAGAACCTCAGAAATGTGAAAATGGTCTACAGGACACTACATTAAGAAAATATTCATGACTTTCTTTGAGTCTAATAAATTAACAAATTATACGTGTTAATTCCCGAAGTTTACCCAACAATGACGACTTCTGCTTCTGAGAGAACCTCAGAAATGTGAAAATGGTCTACAGGACACTACATTAAGAAAATATTCATGACTTTCTTTGAGTCTAATAACTTAATTTTTTTTTTTCAAAAAAAGTTTGTTCATCTGATCTCACCTCCAGAAGAATTCTGTGAACTTTGCGCAAAAACTCCTCATCATTTTCATAGTTTGGTATGAGTGTGCTGGGCAGGTCCTGAGATTGTCCAACCTGTTAAAACACCCATCGTCAGCATAATGGGACAGATATATCATGCACAGACAAAAACCTCCTGGTTTCTAAACAGTAATTACTGCAAGGTTGTGCAAAATCACCCTCCTCGATGAATATAATTAAACTTGCATAAAGCACAGCATTCACTCACCCATTCTGCTGCCTGGATCAAGGCACTCCACTCCAGCTTGGGTATCATCCGGCTCACAAACTGAGAATTGAACTCCAACTCATTCACTTTCACTTCTGTTGCCTTCATTCATGAGCCAAGACAGAACACGACTCAGATTTCTCATTCAAAAGCTCATAACATTAACCTTATACACACACATACAATTTATAGGTGCATATTAATATGCATGCTTCTTTACTTGGGCAGTTGACATTTCAAATCCGTGACATCCTACAACATTTTAAAACGATTTATATCCATTTGATAAATGTGTGCATTTAATCAGTTATAAGCTCATGGTAATTCAGATACATTGTGTAACATTTGCCACACTGCAGGACTACTTAAAGCGAGCAGTCACTTATTTTAAACTAAAATCTTTATGCTAAAAAGTTATATAAACGTAGCTTCTCTGTAACTGTGATTTTTAAGCGGTGAGTTCGCAGAAAAAGCAATTAAATGCTATTCAATTACTGCTGCATATTGTCTTAATGTGTATATGACTATCTGATAAATGAACTCTACTGTAATGATAACAGTGTACGTCAATCTCACCTTGATAATAAGTGGGTATCCTTTAACCACGCCTTTCACGTGGGATGTTAACATGTTATGCGTCAACAGCTTCATTTCGGCAGTATATGGCGATATATTTAGGAACAAAGCAGGAAAGCTTGATAATTATAGAAGCGTTGAATTACAAACATAAGCATAACCACATGCGTTGATAGCAATGACTGCGTGCAACCACTAAAACAAGCTCCCTGAGAAACAAAGTGCGGTGTATATGGTTCCGCATGGTGTTGTGATTTCAGAGCTGACGAGCTTCTTCTTTTTATTAATTATCGTTACAAATCTATTATATTATATAATATGACTATCTAAATGACTAGGTTGTTGAGTTCAAAGTACAATTACTCAAACGCGTTTCTCTGGTGGTTCTGTAAGTTGATTCAAACTTCTTGTTCAAAACTATTAAACTATTGTTTGTGAATTCTGTCCTCCAAACTAAAATTCAATATAAATTTTGTAATGGTGGGCTAAAGGGATGGTTCACTCATGGAAATTGTCATCACTTACTCACCCTCAAGTTGTTCCAAACTTCTTTCTTCTGCTGAACACAAATGAAGATATTTTAAAGAATGTTAACCAGACAGTTGATGGTAGCCATTGACGTTCATAGTAGGAAAAATATACTATGGAAGTCAATGGTTAAAGTCAACTGAAAAAAAAAAGAAACTCATACAGGTTTGGAACAACTTGAGGTCAAGTGATGACAGAATTTTCATTTTTTAAGAATCAACAGAATTATGAAAGCAGATTTTTCGAGGTAGATGTCGTTTAAAAAAAATATTATTTTTTAAATGTAGGCCTACTAAATTGCTAAATGACAAATTACAATATTTGATTTCTAAAACAAGGATTTGATATCAGTGTATAACACTTTTGACATTTACAGTTTTATGAATTGTCTTTTATAACTGCTTAATGGCATTTTTTTGCTTAAGAACTACATTGGGATATTTAGTGGCAGACTCTAAGACATTTTACCCCCCACTTTACTGTATATTTTATACCTTTTAAATAACATGTATAACATTTTGGCTTTAGACTATGCACAGAAACTATTCATATGCATATCATAAAACAAAAACAAAAAGGGCACAGCAGCTAGGAGAGCTGAATCATCTCCTGAACCATATAAAACTATAACATGTTTAAATCTATTCATTTCATTTTCAAGGATGGCACAGAAATCTTCCCTATCAAGCAATATGAAATGATTTTTAAATCCCACTATTGCCTCTGTATATGCAACATTTACAACAGTAAAATTATAATATTTTTCAAATGCACATTTTTATTCCTTTTTTTGTTTGTTTACACATTGTCTTGGTACTATACAGGTAATTCTTACAGCGTATGATATAGTTGTAATTACAGAAGAAACACACTGATAGCTATGAATCACATAGCCGGCCAGTCAACCATCAATACACAAACATGCATGTCCTTACACACTCACTCAGAACACACTGTACATGACACGCATAAAAACACACCAAAAACTCACTTCCCTTACACAGTTATGCCATTAACAAAAAAACAACAAATAAGTGAATGTAACATTACCCACAAGCCCTTTGTCAACCGACCACTGCCTACTGCTTCTTCCTGCACAAGGACATCAAATGCTCAACATCATCAGTTTTTACATTTCATTAGCCATTATTACAAGTATGAAATAAAATATTAAAAACATGTAGGAAGGCAACTAATGAGATGAAAGCAAGCATGTTTGATTTAGGAGTAAATGGGAGGTAAAAGGGTGGATCTGTCAAGAACATGTCCGGGGCATATTTCACCACAAAAACAAAGGGGACATTTTTTTTTTAGAAAATAAAGTTTGCTTTGTGACATTATTTCCATGAGAATTTAGCACATTTTCCTCTACAATTCTCATTACTGCAGTGTTGAAAAATAATAATATATTTAAATAGCAAAGTATTTATATAATGAGGGTGTTTGTTGTACCTTTAGGTTGATTTAAATACAGAAATTAAAATCACCACTGAAAATGAGAATTAGGAGAATGAAATGTACAATGTTATAGATGCAAACTGTCAAGAAAATAATGTCACATTGTAAGAAATTCTAAAACGGGCTTGGCTTTCTTTATGTAAAATCGAATTACTTAATAAATTACATATATATATATATATTTTTTTTATTTTGGGGTGAAATATGACCTGGGCTGCATTTCCCAAAAGCATCAGAAGCCTAAGTAATATCTTAGAAGCATTGTCACCACTGGTCTCTACGATCAACTTCGCTCATGATTCTTTTGAGAAACCTAGTCCTGGACATTTTTCAAGATTCACCAAGAAAAAAAGACAAGACAAATCTTCATCACATTCTGAAAGAAGAGAAGATGAATAGGAAACAAGAGTCATTCCTTTATAGAGACTCTGGGACTGATTGCACCACTCAAATAATGAATGCATTAGTTTAGGCTTTAAGAAAGAGTTAAACAGGACAGTTTAAAACAAGATCTTTATAAATGTCAATGTAGTAGAATTATGGCACAAAGACATCAAGGACTGTGTTTAAAACACAAGTGGACAAAGAAGAATCACTTTTCTAGTGTTAAGTGAAAAGTATGGTAAGGCCACCTCAATGTATTTAATGAGCTGTTCACCTTACCCAAATAAGAAATTCAACATTATGTTTGTAATACTTCAGAGGGAGACTTTCGATTCAATCAGATGTTAAATGAGTATTTCAGAGAGGGGATTAGGGAAGCATCCGGTCTTGAGCTCACAGGTAAACAGATTTACAGACTGATATGATTGCATACGTTTCAATACGACAAGATGAGACTGATCTGCACTTGGCTGTCTAGTGCGCTCGCTTCTAGCAAAAGTGCAAGTGGAAAACATTTGCATTGCATGAAACAAAGTGTGCAACTATGTGGAAGCCACTTAAAAATGGTTCATTTATCATTTTTTTGTCCTTTGTTTTTGCATTGATACTCACAGATGAACTCACATTCAAACTCTCACATTCATACTAACAAAACTCCATTAACGCCCATCAATCTCATTCTTGGCCAACTTCGGTGCGCCATTTTAAGAAGTCCTCTTTCCGCGCATCTGGTTTAATTTGGTTCCGCATTCCTCCCAGTAGGTTCGAAGTGGCCTCTGAGGCAACTATAAGTGGACGGACCACAGTGGGTGGGATCTGGCGCAAAACTCCGCCCACTGCTCCAGGAAGACCTTTCTGCTCATGTCCACGAGACGCAACATCACATAGAGTCTGAGCGGTGTCAATCACACCCTGGGAAACGCAAAGATGGCATGTCAGACTGAATGAAACAAGTTGAATTAGCTATAAACACTTTATATTATACATTTATTGAACTGGATAGTCGCAGAAATGAACATGTTTGTAATAATATAGGGACGTACCTCTCTGACGGTGTCATAGGCCTTGGCCACACCCTCTCTGAGGTCAGCTGGTTGAGGGGTGCGTCTGGGACGGGGAGTGGGGCGTCCCTCAGTGATGTAACGTGTCAGAGGTGGGGTTGGAGATAAGATGTCATACACAGTCTCAGCGGTGGCCTAGAAATACACAGGAACATTATTAGGTTACACTGTGGATTTTTTTTACGGTGTGGTGCAATGGATAATAATAATAAATAATAAATAAAATATATCTAGCAACATGTTAAAGAGCAACGAATATAAAATGGATAAATATACAAATATTTACAATATATAATTATAAAAATATAACAAAAAATGTGATATACAATGATACACATATATATATAAAATATATAAAAATAAATAACTAAATTTAACTGAAAAAAATAAATAATTAAAAATTTATTAATTATATATATATATATATATATATATATATATATATATATATATATATATATATATATATATATATATATATATACACACACACACACACACACACAAATTACATACACATTACAAATTACATACAAATTAAACTTTCACATATTTTAGATTCATTGTACACCAACTGAAATATTTCAGGTCTTTTATTGTTTTAATACTGATGATTTTGGCATACAGCTCATGAAAACCCAAAATTCCTATCTCAAAAATTAGCATATCATGAAAAGGTTCTATAAACTTAACTCTAACTCTAAACACCTGCAAAAGATTCCTGAGGCTTTTAAAAACTCCCAGCCTGGTTCATTACTCAAAACCGCAATCATGGGTAAGACTGCCGACCTGACTACTGTCCAGAAGGCCATCATTGACACCCTCAAGCGAGAGGGTAAGACACAGAAAGAAATTTCTGAACGAATAGGCTGTTCCCAGAGTGCTGTATCAAGGCACCTCAGTGGGAAGTCTGTGGGAAGGAAAAAGTGTGGCAAAAACGCTGCACAACGAGAAGAGATGACCGGACCCAGAGGAAGATTGTTGAGAAGGACCGATTCCAGACCTTGGGGGACCTGCGGAAGCAGTGTACTGAGTCTGGCGTAGAAACATCCAGAGCCACCGTGCACAGGCGTGTGCAGGAAATGGGCTACAGGTGCCGCATTCCCCAGGTCAAGCCACTTTTGAACCAGAAACAGCGGCAGAAGCGCCTGACCTGGGCTACAGAGAAGCAGCACTGGACTGTCGCTCAAATTTTGCACGTCATTCGAAATCAAGGTGCCAGAGTCTGGAGGAAGACTGGGAGAAGGAAATGCCAAAATGCCTGAAGTCCAGTGTCAAGTACCCACAGTCAGTGATGGTCTGGGGTGCCATGTCAGCTGCTGGTGTTGGTCCACTGTGTTTTATCAAGGGCAGGGTCAATGCAGCTAGCTATCAGGAGATTTTGGAGCACTTCATGCTTCCATCTGCTGAAAAGCTTTATGGAGATGAAGATTTCGTTTTCCAGCACGACCTGGCACCTGCTCACAGTGCCAAAACCACTGGTAAATGGTTTACTGACCATGGTATTACTGTGCTCAATTGGCCTGCCAACTCTCCTGACCTGAACCCCATAGAGAATCTGTGGGATATTGTGAAGAGAAAGTTGAAAGACTCAAGACCCAACACTCTGGATGAGCTTAAGGCCGCTATCGAAGCATCCTGGGCCTCCATAACACCTCAGCAGTGCCACAGGCTGATTGCCTCCATGCCACGCCGCATTGAAGCAGTCATTTCTGCAAAAGGATTCCCGACCAAGTATTGAGTGCATAACTGAACATAATTATTTGAAGGTTGACTTTTTTTGTATTAAAAACACTTTTCTTATATTGGTCGGGTGAAATATGCAAATTTTTTGAGATAGGAATTTTGGGTTTTCATGAGCTGTATGCCAAAATCATCAGTATTAAAACAATAAAAGACCTGAAATATTTCAGTTGGTGTGCAATGAATCTAAAATATAAAAAAGTTAAATTTTTATCATTACATTATGGAAAATAATGAACTTTTATCACAATATGATATAAATAAAGAAAAAAATCTAATTAAGCATATCTAGTAAAATGGTAAACCGCCAACAAATATAATAATGAATATAAAAATAACAAAAAATAAAATAGATATAATTATAAATATATAACAAAATATAAATATGATATACAAATGATGCATATAAATCTAATTAAAAATAAAAATAAATGGAAATGTATAAAAATATATTTAAAAACAGTAGTTTGGAGTATGCTTACCAATGTTTATATTTGGTTATATGTGCATGTATGTACCTGAATTGCCTGCACTAGTCTGTTGCTGAGCTCTAGGGCAGCAGAGGCTGTAGATGTGCCGAATGATGCCGCCCCCCTCTGGAGGCCTCGGATAATGCGTCCGTCCTTTCGGTACTGCTCAATGGGCATCCAGAACAGATCACGAACACCATGGACTGCAGAGCATAGAAAACTTGATTGCTTTCTGAATATCTGAATATTCAAAATTAACCTCATGGTCATTAAATTCTAACATCACTGAAAAAAGAAAAAAAAGCCTGTGCACTTGAGACGAGACAGTACTGCACCGAAATAAGACATCTCATACTCACAGAGCTGTACAACAGAATGCATGGGACCTACACCTCCCAGAATCCCCGGCAGCTGGTTCTTCCTGATATCAGTAAGCCACTCATTCACTGCATACTGAATTACCTTATCAACACCCAGCAGCCTGAGACAAAACAACAACTCACTTTTCAGATCTGGATTAAAAGGTATATAACAGTAAAGCAGGCCAAAAGTAAAGATGAAGATGTGTTTGTGAATGAGAGCATTTACCCATGTCTACAGCACAATCTCTTCAGCTTCAGTTCAGAGCAGTTCAGTTGAGCCAGACCAATAAGAATGCCTGCAAATGTTCCCTAGGAAACCAGAGATGAGATACATCATTATAACAGCAGCTGAACTTAACATAGCACTCATATTATTCAGAATAAAATGGGACAGCTTCACAGGCTATTTCAGTTTCATGATATAGTAATGTTAGAACTTTCAACGGCCAGAATAAATAAAGCCAGAGCCTCAACCCTTGAGGCCTGGGAAGCTGCTGCAAAGGAGTTGACAGAAAAGTTTCAAGATGGCAGAATCTAATTTGTGATACGGGTTGGACACTTAATCCTCTGATGATCTTTGTTATACTACTTTTCCTTACAAGTTTCTCATATTGCAGACTGTATCTGTACTTATTATTCTGTTTGTTTAACGTTGTTATTATTATTATTATTTTATATGCAGGTGGTGTATACTTGAATGTTTTTGTTTTGATTGCAATTTTATGGAAAGGATCAGTGGGCTGGACCTTGGGGACCGCTGGAGTGGGGTGGGGGTCCTCTCTGTTTGTTTTATTCTGAAGAAAACTACGAACAAATGTATGTGACCCTGTCTATGCAAAAATCAATAAAAAATCAATTAAAAAAAAAGAATAAAATGGGACAGCTTATGTTGTTGTGTTAAGGTTCAGCACTCGAAATACACAGATGAACGGACTTTATGACCACATGAACATAAAGGATCAGATATTTTATATAGGTGATCGCCAACCTGCTCAATAACTACATGCTTTCCTTGATAGTCCAACCAGATGGGAACTTCAGAGGTGAAACGAAACTCTCTAGAAGAGAAAGAGTGAACAGGCATTAATTCTGATTTAGACAATTGTTTTTTCATGCAGTTTGACATCAGATCTTCTACCTGAAGTAGATGGGTTGGTCAGAAGAGGACGAGGAGCCAGCGGAGGAGGAACTCTGCTCACTATAGGTTGTTTCTACAGAAGCGGCGAGATCATGGCCCAATCCAGAGGCAGGATCTGTGTCGTCTGAAGCCTTCTGAGGAGCGTCAGTCCTCACTGGGATCAGAAGATTAGAAATACGATGACACAAATGCCAATACACAATTAAAAAGTAAAATTACAAAAAATAAATAAAAGGGTGCCATTAAAATGATACACTTAAATGCACCAGCACCACTATGTTCTACAAATGGTTTTCTATAGTATCACACTGAACTGACCGACAGCTTAAGTGATAATAAAAGGAGCACTCTTTACTTGTTTGTGTAATTCAGACACAATTTGAAGAAAAGTTTTAGTTTTTCATGAGACTTTGTGACTTACTTTTTTCCATATATTAAAGGAACACTACTATTTTTGAAAATAGGCTCATTTTCCGAACTCCCCTAAAGTTAAACAGCTGAGTCTTACCGTTTCCGAATCCATTCAGTTGATCTCCGGGTCTGACGGTAGCACTTTTAGCATAGCTTAGCATAGATCATTGAATCTGATTAGACCGTTAGCATCTCGCTCAAAAAAATGACCAAAGACTTTTGACATTTTTCCTATTTAAAACTTGACTCTTCTGTAGTTACATTGTGTACTAAGACTGACGGAAAATGAAAAGTTGTGATTTTCTAGGCTGATAAGGCTAGGAACTATACTCTCATTCCTGCGTAATAATCAAGAAACTTTGCTGCCGTACCATGGGTGCAGCAAGCGAAAAGATATTGCGCAGCGCCTGAAAATAGTTCCCAGCACGTTCAAGCAGGTTGTCTTGTTGGTTATGTTGACCGAAGTTAGCCTATTTTTAGGTGCGCATGCTGCCAAACTAATACAAAAATAAATAAAAACGGTTCTGTTCCGATTTCATTTGCCGTTTGATGTTTCTCATTTGTATCAGGAATGGCAGCTCTTATCAGTTGGGCACCGCGGTGGTGGCAACAGTGTGACCTCTAACAAAATTTAGTCGCACCAGCAGGAAAAAAGGTTGCAAAATGCAACCATTTGGTCACCGTCTGGAGCCCTGTCATGGTTTTAAGTTAACAAAAACTACTACAAAAACAGTTTTGCTCACTGAAATTTAAATATTACATGACAAACTTAAACTAAACGAAAATTAGAAATGTTGCCATGGCTAACTGAAATAAGTTGAAGCATTAAAATGACTAAATATAAATAAATAAAACCTAAATAGTAATATTAAAAAACAAAACATCAAAATATGAATAAACTATTACTGGGAGCAGGCTTACCCTCAGCTGCAGGGTCGACAGGTAAGTAAGGATTAACTCCTGCAGCCATGCTACTGAAAAAGTCCTTCAAGAAGAAAAGTGCATCCTGGGAAATGAACAAATGTGTATGTGGCTTTTACTGAGCCTGATGTAAAACATTATTTGCTCTATGCTGAAAAATGCTGTTATATAATGAGTTATGTGTACCTGGTCGATATTGAGTCGTAGCGGTAACAGACTGACTCTCAGACAGCACTCCGGTCCGCCCAGACCTGATTCAGGCATCACCTGTAGCGCTTTCACTGTCAACTACAGCAGTGAGTGGGACAGGTGAGAACACAAACACAAATAGGAACTTGTTCTATTTCTATCCCTATCTGTAACTCACCATGTTGGAGTGGGCTCTGCGTGGCATGCTCTCACTGGTGTGCAGGTACAGAAACTTGTTGATTTGAGAGGAAGCCAGACGGTCTCGCACCTCAAGTTCCTGGACGATAAACACCTGGCGGGAAATTGGCTGCTCCCCAAGGCCTGGTCCATCTGCATCCAGTCCTGCAGTAGGGGGTGTCACCACTGGGTACGTCTCATGCTGGAAACTGACCTGAAGAGAGAGAAAGAAGTTAGAAACAAGGCTTTCTGAATCTTCATATGACTTATTACAATACAATATACCTTTGTCAGTTGTATCTCCATGAGCAGTGTGTGCTGCCGCCCACTTCCTCCAACCCACCGCCAAGAGTTCTGGGGCCGCGAGGGTACTGCTGAACGAGAGGGAGAACCACGGGCTCCAGGAGCAGCTGAGCGAACCCTGAGAGACACAAACAACCCTAAGGCATTTTCACACCAGGCTCGTTTGGAGCATTTGTTTCAGAGCCTGGCCCCTTAGTTTGGTTTGACGTATATAAACACTGCAATCGTGCTTGGTCACCTGATCGAGGAGGTCTTGGCCCAAACAGTTCGGTGATGAGAAAGCAATTATAATTCACAATGGGAAATGCATTAAAAAAAAAGCAGTGTCTGATTCAGTGGGTGAGCACATCAGTTATCCTAGTAGAAAACCAATGAGCCTCTTTATCTTAAAATGTTGTGTAATTGCTCCTCTCTGAAACAGGTGCATTGCAAAAATGCTGTCCCGACAGTTTTACTCATAAGACTTTCATAATCACACTTTGGCTCTGTTTACACCTGGTATTAAAATGCGTTTTGATTGATCGGATCACAGGTAGACGAGGGAGATTTACACCTGGTGATTTATTCCACCTTCTTTGTCCATTTTTTATCCATTTCTGTCACAATTTCTTCAAGGAGGCGCAGTAGGTGGGTAAATGTATGGGCTTTTCTGGATCTTTCGATCTAATGGACAAAATAAGCTTGTGAAATTTACATAGAGACAACGGAAAAACACACAGCAGCTTTCGTTTCTGCTCTGACAGCTGCAAGACGAGCAATCTGGTATGCTTTGAAATGTTGCCTTGTGAAAGCGAACCGAACCAAGAAGTAAATGCAATATTGCATCAATTTAAGTCCCTGTTTTGGGAGAAAAAAGCAAACAATCAACCAGGTCTGTAAAAACTATGGATACTTTCCCACTGCCACTTTTGGTGCGCACCTGAGTCAGAGTTTGGATTATTTGGATGATGTGACCACTGTTTTTTTGAACTTGGGTGTGTGGCGTGCCTGCGAACCATACATATAGATCTCACTCACTTGAATACACTGCAAGCAGATGTAAACGGCTTCTGCTTTGATGATGCAAAACTACAGCGGTTCAAAATCAAACAATACAGAGTGAGCGCAATCCAGCGGGGCACGGGTGAGGGGGGAGCAATCGAACCAGCCAATCAAACCAAGCACCCTAAAATTCTCTCTTCTCAGATCTTCTGCTGGACTTACTTATGGCTGTGTGGTGTATGGGCTGAGCTGGGTTTGCCACCAAAGTCTTTGCCACCGTACAAGTGCCAGACGACAGACACTTCTCTGAGCACCACTCTGTTCTGAGGCACTGGGAAACGGGCTGGGGCGCGTAGCAGATCTGAACTGCCCCGTGGCCGAGAGTAGTACCCATCCCGCACCTTTATAGGACCCTGGGAGAGCACGGTCACCACAGGCTCACCATCTCTAGGCTGTTAAAGAGAGAGAGAGAGAGAGAGAGAGAGAGAGAGTTATTAACTTGTACAAGAGGGAAAAAGACAAGAAAGAAACACACAGATTTTTTTTCTCTCAAAGTTTTAAATAAAACAAGAAAATATTATTTCTAATAAATATTTTTTTTCTTGAATTTACTAACAATTTCTGTGTGAATCCTACACCCATTTTTTCTGTGTGCTTAAATTCAACTTAAAAGAACATTACAACTGAGGGTACATACTGGGATGCCCATCCCAGGAGCCTCTAGGATGCAGAAATCATCATTGTCGGTGGAACCCTCTGAGCCTTCCTCTGACATCATATCTGCTTGCACTTCCATAGCTGTGGTGACCAGTCCATCAATATCAGACTCCTCCCCTTCTAGAACAGAGGGGCGGAGTTTGGGGGCTTCTCCCGGGAACAGATAGACGGAGACAGGTGAGGCTCGACGGATGGAAGGCGAACCTGCTGGTCAAATACACACAATTGAATAATCAATACCATTCAATGGTTAAGAAATGAATGCATTTATTCAGCAAAGATTAATTAATTAATTTGATTAATTTGACATTAAAGACATTTTAAATGCTGTTCTATCAAACTTCTTTTTTTCAGCATTCTTTGATTAATTGAATCACGGTTTCCATTAAAATATGAAGCAGCACAACTGTTTTCAACATTCCTGAGAACCAAATCAGATTTCTGAAGGATCATGTGATACTGAAGTGATACTAAAATTTTAAAATATATTACAATAGAAAAAATATTTTATATAGAGATAATATTGCAGTTTTTACAGGTTTTTTTTGTCATAAGCATTACGACTTCTTTTAAAAAACATCTTACCGACCACAAACTACTAGTCTAAATTTAATCTAAAATGACCTATTTTCAAATCTATCTAAGATTAGCCATAAAACAAAAACCTGATTACTACATGCTCTGTTATAGATATGCTTCGGATCTGTATAGGCAAATGCCAAAGTCTCACCAGAATCTTGCGTCTCTTCCTGTAAGATTCTCTCTGTGTCAATCAAGGCATCTGTGAGGTCGCATTGGTTAATCTCTGCTGTCTCTGCTGGTGGACAGGATGGAAGGGATGCGGGACTTTCTGACAGCTAAAAGACAGACATTTAGGGTTAAATACAAACGGTGGAAAGAATCTGTAATACAGCTTTAAAAGGCAAATCTCACCAGAAGTTTCTGTCCGGCGATCTCTGTGGGGGATGTGTGGCGGGGAGGGTGTAGATCGCCTTGGGAAACCAGGTACTGCAGCATGTTAACTAGAGCAGCGCACGAGTCCGCACAGGTGTGTACGTGAACTACATTATTAGAACAACGAAGCTCAAACAGCGGCTGAGTCTGGAAATATTCATAAAGAAAGATACTAAGTTAATAAAACTTTTATTTTAAGTTATTTAAATTATTTTACCAAAAATGCACTGTAAGTCACAAATATAAGTCAAATGCTTTTAAGTCTTCAACTTTGCCAGTAATGGTTAGCATGAAACTAACCAGTTTACTTGAGTCAGTTCCTTTCCAAGTCGTTATGGCCAGTTCCAACAGATCAATGTCTAACACACAAACATAGTCTGAGACAGACAAGCATAATATGATTAGAGGCAGCCCACATTTAGGCATTAATGTAAATTCAGATTTTAAAAAGCTATGTTTGTTCTGTACCTCGCCTCAAATCCACCGTATCACTTTCACATTTATCAGACAGGTACAATGCAGAGTCATCTAAGATAAACCTAAAAGTAGATTTCAGAGTGGTTAGATCCAATCAATTAATCTCTGAGCAACCGTTTAGGATCACACTACAGTCACCAGTACCTGAGGTGAAAGGTTGCGGTGTCCACAATGATGTTACTGGATAAAGAAAAGGACTCGGCTGTAAACAAAACTCGCAGAGGAAGATAAAGAGGCCTGGTGGGAGAAAACACAAAGAACGTTGACAGAAAGAACAAAGAGTCTTTTTCAGACTTCCCCAAACATTCAGTGTTATTACAATACCTGTAGTCCACTGCACAGGTGGCCAGGTGTGTGTGAAGAACTGTGATGACGGCAGGTGCGGTGTAGCCTAAAATGTCATCATCGATGACATCAAGGAAATCAACAATCTGGATAGAAAATTATACACATCAGCCAGGCGTTCCTGAGAGATCCACATGCCTATTTAAAGTATGTATCTAATCTAGTTGCCAACAGGTACCTGCTCATGCCAGCTATGATTGGTCAACGCCATGTGATGTCGCAAAGTAGCACCATGGAGTCGCAGTGCGACCAGAAACTCCTACAGAGAAAATTAAATAAATACTTATAGGTGAGCAACAAACAACAATCATCCTATTATTAAGTGACAGGTGAAAAGCAGATTAAATAATAGCTTTCACAGTACACAATACCAAGCAGCATTACAGAAAATAATGATGTTAATCATATAATATCTTAACGGCTTATAGTCATATTAAGCAACTGAGAGTTGTGTGATAATATAGTTAACATTTTGCAAGTATGCTGTATGTATGCAGGTAACGTAAGTAACGCACTAACCTTGACATTCCTTTCAAGATCTAAAGTGATTTGAATGGCAGTCGACAACATTTGAACGCCGGTTTCTCGGCCACCGATGCTGCTCACCCCCACCTCTGTGGGGTAAATGGTAGGGTCCAGATGACCTGGGCAAGTGAACCTGGGCATTTCCAGTTTCGCAGGAATAGGGGAGTCTGGCACCTCCGCTGAATAAAGAGCCAAAGATGCACAAATCACTTGTCAATTCAGAACAAGATAATCACTTTTTCACCATGTAAAAAGGAAGAGGTTAGATGTGATCTAAACAGCTCACCTTTATGATACAGCTCCACTCTTTTGCTCTCTATGGTCAGGAAGTTGAGATTGGGATTGTTCTGGTGTTGCGTCACACTAAAAATCTTCCCACCTTCCAAGTCCAAAATGAGTTCTCCATGACAGAGGTCCAATTTACGTCCAGCTTCATTCTTTAAAAGAATGGTATAAAAATTGGATTTGTGAAATGTGAATTGAATTGGTAATGTTAAATTTGTTAAAATGTTGCTATTGTGACAAAGCTACACCGATATATCAAGCAATATTTCAGTTAATGTACCTTGCTATCTGTCATGGCTTGAAGGCGACCTTTGCCAATCAGCACCGTTAAACAGAGCAGACTGAGGGCGTGGCTGGACTGAGGCTCTAAGTGTTTCCTCCTTTTTGATTGCTTGGCTGAGTAGAAGTGAGGCTCCTCTTCCTCAGAGTCAGATTCTGGCATGATAAGTGAATAGACTAGGAATCAATTTTTAACCCTCATATTGTGTTTCAGTCATTTTGACCAATTTTCCCTGAACATTTCTAGTTACTATTATCGCATTGGATTAAAACTTTGACTTTGCTCACACAGGGTATAAAAAAAAATGTCCCCACCTTGTTACCTCATTGATCTGAGTGTATGCACCTCAGTTTTTTTGAGGTGAATAAGCTTGAGTTAACAATGAGATGTATAAGCTCAGCTCCGAAAATAATACAATATGTGATAATAATATATCATAATGAATGAGAGATTTACCAGCAATTTCAAATGCCGGTTATTTTTGACCATGAAAACCAAATTAGGTAAAGGCTTTTCAACACAGCACAGTCCAAAACTGTGTTATTTTTAAACTAAAACTATTAAAACAAACTAAAATCTAAATATTGAAAATTGAGAGACATCAAAAACTAATAAAAATGATAAAAGTACAACAAAATTACTAAAACATAAATTAAATTTAAAACTGAAAATATAAAATATAAATAGTATATAGATAACAGAATAATAACCCTGAGCCAAAATGTTCATAATTTGAAATATGGAACAGATGACTGACCCAGCCTGAAGGCAGATTTACAGAGGTAAAACTCATCATCTTCAGGTCTTTGCTGATGGGAGGGACTACGAGAACTTTGAAAAGAAGAAGGAGGAGCAGGAGGAGGGGACGGAGGAGGTGGAGGGGGCTCCCACATCAGCAGGTCATTATTAATCCTGAAAAAAAAAAAAATTACATTTTGAACCCGACACAACATAAATCTGAAATGTTAATTTATGCTAAAAAGGTAATTGAAATCAATGTTCAGAGGTTAAACTTTAAGAGTTAATTATCTCGAATGTGTGAGTGTTATACCTGTTATAGATGCTTAGAAAAGCCTCTTTACTGGGCAGAAGGATGTAAGCTACAGGAAATGTGATATCAACCACATACTGACACTGACATATACACTGAGACTGAAATTCTTCCATCTCCTCTGGGTCAGCTGGGATCACCATCTGAAAAAGAGACAGAGAATGAGTGAAGTATAAGAATGGAAGAAAGACAGACAGGCAGACCTGACATACCTCTTCTGTCTCAAACATGGTGCGATTGGATGAGAAGGGAGAACTGTTCTTCTCTCGTAGTTCACATGGGTTCTCCAGAGACATGGAGCCCAGCCCCAGATCCCTGTTCACCCCTTCACACACACCCACACCATCAGAGCCTGCTCCCTCACTCACTCGCACCTGAATCCTACAGGTGGAAAAGAGACGGGAGCTAAGATTGGTTTCCTAAGATTCATTGTTTTAATCCATCTAAAGATTTGTATAACATTGTACTGTATTGTATTTTATATTACCCAAAGCATAATCTCAGAGACATACAGTCACTAACATACCTGGGAATGCCATCAGGGTTCTGAGGATCTGAGCTCTTCTGCACACGGATACAGGGAAATGCCTCTCCCTCCCAGCCTTCAAACACTCCTAAAACACACACACAGACATAGACACAAGACACCAAATTAATTCAGAAAGAAGAAACAACAACAACAACAACAAAAACAACGACACATTTAGACCAGCATATAAGGTGGGGCTAAGGCAAAAGACACAGACACTATATACTGAATATATTTGTTCTGAATATATATATAGTTTAGAAGTTAGGGGTTGTTTCTGAAAGAAGTGTCATGCTCACCAAGGCTGCATTTATTTGAAAAACAGCAATATTGTGAAATATTATTACAATTTTAAAACAATTACAATTTAAAACCTTTTTTATTTTAATCCATTGATCATTGTAAATACTTTCTGTGATGGCAAATTTAGAGCATCATTACTCCGGTCTTCAGTGTCAAATGATCCGTATAAATAAATGCTTCTTTTGATCTTTAATGCTTTACCGTGCAGATCAGTGAAACAGGCCTCTAGTAGTTTGGTAAGTTTGGCCCCTGGGTTGCAGGGGCCTTCCTGCTCAATGTCTGGCCCCTGCTGAGACTTCAGCTCCAGATTAGAGATCTGTAGACTCAAGATCTCTCTGCGCACTGCACGCTGGCTTTGGGGCCGCCTCAGCCCCGGGGGTCGAAGGTCAGGGATGGGGAAACGGACCTTCAGCACGGCATAAGGAGACTGAAGCAGGAGAGAAGAGTGGAGCTCCAACAAATAAGACTGCAGAGATAAAGAGAAAGGAATAGACAAACATTACAACAAATTTCATTGTGAATAGTTTAAAAACAAACCAAAACACATTTTTGGTGTGGAATGGGTTATTGTTTTTTTAATCTAGAGACCTCTGGAGCATGCACTGTGTGTCTTTGGGGTGGTGATGAACAGGTGCTCAGGGCCTGCAGGATGTCCTCCAGTCGGCCCAGAATGTCAAGGTCCAACTCAGAGCTGAGCTCCCCGAGCTCAACCCGGAGTGAGCTGTGTCTGCGCACCACACGCCGCCTGCTTCCACTCTACACGATAGAAAACAGCAAAAACAGTTCAATTCAGACCTATATTGAACATATAAAAAGACAAGAACACTTCTCAAGTCAATGCCACAAGACTCTGTCAAGCTGCAGTACCTTACGCATGTGCTTCTCAGACAGACTATGGTGGAACTGGGCACAGGGTCTGGCAGTGGTGCCCATCGTGAAGAGACCGGCTGACTGGAACTGCAAAAGCTGGAAGAAGAAACATACGTGCATTTCAAAAGAGCTCTTCCAGAACCTTCATCAGCCTGCAAGATGTTTCCTCCTGGGTATTTGCAAGCTTTTGGCCGTCTGACTTGTCATAACTCAAACTGTATTCACATCTGTTTAAAATTATCCTTGAGCAGTTGGCAAAGCTATTGAGGTGACTGTATTAAACCATTACACCACTGTAATAATTTTGGTGAACAACTAGCAATTTACTGGTAATAAGGCCATTTGGCCTTTGACCATCCAGATTGTAGTCCAGACTCCAGAATTCAACAGGGTAAAAAAAAAGGAGGAGAAAGAAACAAAATATTCAGCAAAATTATGTAGCCAATGTGTTTCAAGAGGACATATAATGAAAAACAAGACTTTACAGCAATTTATGGGAAGTAAGAGTACAAAACGCATGAACAGTATTCAGCATTAGAGGCCAGCCAATGATAATCACAAGTCATTTACATATAGTTTTAAAATTGCAGCTATTTAATTCTAAGCTTATTATACTTTTAAGGGTCAGAGAGAGGGCAGAAAATTGTCATAAAAATGGTAACACTACAATAGGACTCAATTCGTTAACAATGACTTTTGTCTCATCACACACCTAATAGTTAGTACTATTAAGAGTGTATTGAGTTAGTTTTTGTACTAATAAACAGCCAATATCCTAATAATATGCATGCTAATAAGCAACTAGTTAAAAGAAAGAATTAAACCCTCAAATAAAGTGTTACTATTATTATTAGTACTACTAGTCTCAAATTGTTCTGAAAAGGTAAACATACAACATGTTTTATTTTGGCAGAAAACCACAGGGAGCCTTTAAAGCAAGGGTTTCTCAACTCTATCCCTCGAGATCTGCATTCCTGCAGTTTAGCTTTAAATTAGGGTTGGAGCAAAACTCGGCAGGAAAGTGGACCTCAAGGGGCAGAATTGAGAGCAAATACTGGTTCATAAGCAGTTTTCATGACAAGTATGGGAAGATGGTTGCTAAACTTAACAGTAAAATTAACAAATAAATTAAGACTGATTTTGGTAAAAATAAATGTATTTTATGAGTGGTCTGCAAAGGACAGAAAACATAAAATGTGAACCATTCACCCAACCCAGAAAGCCTAATAGATAACAGCATTTGGGTATAAGTCTGAAGATGTGCTATTTACTTCTGTGTACTGTGGACCGCCCGAGTCCCACAGACACTCCAGCAGTTCCAGCCTGCTGAAGGAGAGGTCGGAGGTCGTGGCTCGGATGTGTCGCCCTGCACTACGCATCTCACATGCTAGTTGCACTGCTGCACCGGTCACCCTGAAGATCAGAGGTCAGAGGGAGTCAAAAGGAGTGTGTGTACAAACATATGCAGGCAGAGAGCATAGTAGTTGACTCCTGTCGTACCTGATGTGGGAGTGGGCACATGCTTTAGCAAAGCTTCCTCTCAGGTTCTGGAAGTCTCTCTCGCCGAACATGCTGTCCTTAAAGAACGCCAGCTCACGGAAAAACAACTGTGAAACCTCAGCCAATGAGGAGAGCCCATCTGGCCCAGGAGGCGGGTCCTGCTCTAACAGAGTCAGGGTGACTCCGCCCAGTGAGAGGCGAAGCAACGAGTCTGGTTTCAACGGCTCTGTTTGGCCGCCTCGAGATGACCGTTCTATTGGGAAAAAAGGACTAATGAAAACACTGTTGACAGATTGCAAGATAAAAAGTGAATGGATTCAGTGATGTACACAACGTGTCTTTGTTTAAAACATGTTAAGATACATACTTGGAGGTCTGCTACATTGAGGCAAACTAGATAAGGATCCTGGTACAGGATAACGACGAGGACAGTTGAGCATTCCCTGTAAGAGACGTGTCATGAAGAGCAAGCCAATTATACACACCTTACCTGGGCAGATGATGCATAACAGGTCCATTAACTTGAGCAACATCAATATATTAAGATAAAATATATTTGAATGTGTAAGAAAAAAGTGTGTTATCTTAGATCCTGCATATTATACATTTACGCATTTGGCAGATGCTTTTAACCGGTGACTATAAAAGGTATACTGTTTATCAGTTCATGCATTCCCTGGGAACCAATGACCCTGGTGTTGTTAGCGCCAAGCTCTACTTTTTGAGCTATGGATATGGTCACCATTTGTACCTAAATTAGTAAATGAATTTGAAAATGTAGTCTCTCAATTAATATGTGGTCAGAAAAGCTGCATGCATTATACTAAAGAATTAGTGAATGCTTTTTAATACAGCAAAGTACTGTAGAGCAAATCTAATGTGACTTCAGAGAAAAGTATTAATGTTTTTGAAACAAAGCTAATCAATTCACGCAACTCTTTTTGCCATTCTCTAAAAAAAAATATAAAAAAGTTTCTACACTTAAATCATTCAGTGTCCAACCAATGGAAATACAAAACTTGCTAAACTTGATGAGAAAACACCTTTACACATATAAGCACTGACCTGTGGAGGGTTTGCTTGAGCCAGGCTGCTCTGACTATGAATGGACGACTCCATATCGCTGTCAGATAATTCACTCCCAGAGCGTGTCGACAACACACTGCTGGTCATATAGCCAGGACCCATCGAATAAAACATCTCTGAGACAGAAGAACGGTCACAATGAAAACACAGAATAACAGACAAGATTATGCCATTCTAGCAAACTTCAGAACTACAAACAGTTCCAGAGACTGAAGTTACTAAGTTTTTAACACTGATAATAATAAATGTTTCCTAAACAGTAAATCAGCATTTTCGAATGATTTCTGAAGGATCGTGTGACACTGACTGGAGTAATGATGCTGAAAATTCAGCTTTGCCGTCACAGGAATAAATTATATTTTAAAATATGTGCAAATAGAAAACGTAATCTTAAATTGTAATATACAACACTACAGTTTTTACAGTATTTTTATCAAATAAACACAGCCATGGTGCGCATAAGAGAAAAACGTAAACTTTAGACTGGTAGATGACCGCAAAAATATGAAAACTGGTAGTTTGCCATTCTGAATATATGCACAATTATAATTAGTAAGGATGCACCGATACCACTTTTTCCAGAACGAGGCCTATACTTTCATTTTTGGTACTCGCCGATACCTATACCTGTATTTTCACTGCATCTATCATTTTTAAATGTATTAGGTAGAAAAAAAAGAATCATATTTGTTCATTACATTTCTTTAGCACATATATACATTTACCTTCAATGCTTAAAATGTACTGTTACTTTACGGATCTTTCTATTATTTTATATTTCATTTAATAGCACAGCACATATTTAGAGCTGCTTCTGGAGGGATCAATGGTAAGGGTTTTTTCCACTGGCCTGGTTGGGTCAACCTCAACAAAATATTGACTATCCTCACCTCCGTTCTCCATGCTGATGATATAGGGCTCTGTGTCCTCCTCCAGGTCTCTATCATACATTTCTGAGTTCAGCTGCTTACTAAGATCCTCTTCGATCAATCGCAGATCATCAGAACCCAGAGGCCTAGAAACACCCCCACCAGAAACTCCAACACCACCACTGCCTTCTGACGAACAGAGAGAGAAAGAGCAGTGGACACTGTCAATCATACAAGAAAATGGCTAAATGCACGCTGGAGAAAACAGCCACATTATGATTGTTGATGTGTCTCATTTGAACTATAGGGCCTTAATAGAGAGACAGTGAGCCATAAAGCATGTTCAAAGATGACGACCAAACACACAACAGACAGAGTGCTCATGTTACCTGATGTCTCAATGCAGAGGGAGGACAGGAGGTCTGTCAGCTGAGTGATCTGACTGGGGGACAGCAGCAGGTGGAGACAACCTACTTTACCATCCAACTCAAACTAAGAGGAAAAAGAAATTCAGAATAAAGTTGTCTGTGCGAACAATGAAATGACGATGGGTCTTTTGGATTGACCTATTCAAAATGCATGCATGCTGAAACAAAATGATCTGTTCATTTGATCTGATTCAAAAGAATTATGATTGTCCATCTCACATAAAAATTCCTATTCAATTCAAGTTTGTATAGCACTTTTCACAATACACATCGTTTCAAGCATTTTCTGTTTAGGAAGTATTCTGTATCAAAATAATGTCCATATGGGAATAATATACAGCTATAATATTATATGTTATGTGTTAGTTAACATCATACAACTAACAACAAACGTGGCAGTAGTCATTTTCTCTTATCATGCACACAAACCTTGGGCCCAGGCAGCATTTCATTCTGTTTGATTTTGACTGTTGTCTCTATGAATCCAGAGCATTGTCCAATCAGCAGAGGTTCGGGGGGCTTCTGGGTAGGATGCAATGATTGAGGGGCATCGGAGGCATCATCATCTCCATCCTCCCTGCTGCTCGCCATGACATCAGAATGAATCAGCCCCTAAATGGATGAGTTGAATGACACAGTCCATTACAGACAAGAAATGTATGCTTGCCATAGCAACATTTATATGCGTTTAGCAGATGCTTTCGACCAAAGCAGCTTACACCACAAGAGCCAACATTATTCGTAGTACAAAATGTCCAAGTTTAAAGTTTTCACTATTTGGTATGACTCGGCTTGGCGTGCTTTAACTCGGTTCGGTTTGCTTTTCCACTGCAGTTTAGTACTGCTTCAAACTGGGTGGGATTAAAGACTGATCATTATAGTTGCACAGCTACCTCGTCTACAGACCACAATACAGCCATTTCTTTTTTTTAAAGTTGCGTTTTGTAACTATTTAAATCTAGCGGGTTTGATGTCTTGTGACACAAATCCAATGATGCTGGTAGGGACGATTCTCTCTGACCAATCAGTGATCTGCAGTGTTTTCACATTTTAGTATCTGTACGGCTCGCTTGAAACCTCAACCGAAAAGGTACTAAAAAAGTACCTGGTACTAGGTAATTGTACACAGTGGAAAACAAAAAGTAAGCCATACTAAGCCTTACCATGCAGTGGAAAAACGCCATTAGATTAATACACATGCTAGAGCAGAGGTGAAATGTAAATGCTACTAACTAACAGGTTGTAGTTTCTCTGACCTGTGATCCTCCCAGGGTCTCATAGAGCAGCTGTACGGAGTTGAGCTGAAGGATCTTGTGTAGGAAGGCTGGTGGCTGGTGGATGTCTACAGGCACTGTCTGGCTTGAGTCTCTCACAGCCTCATCACAATAATCCACCCTGCATTATCACACATCACCACCGGGGACAAACACAACTTGGTCACAAACACTGGAATGCACCCTAGGAAATGGTTGGTTTATGAGTCTATGAGTATTTTTTTATCTTAACCTCGACTAAAATAAATGTAAACATTTTAAAGAGTATTTTGACTGTAAAAGATGTTTATACAATAACACGCAATACTTTTGTTTAGTAAGGATAGTTTAAATTGACAAAAAGTGACAGTTTAGACATTTACCCCCAGTTTCATAGACAAGGCTTAAGCTAGTCCTAGACAAAAATGCATTTGAGCTGTTTAACTGAATCCTTGCTTCATTGTCTGTAAAAACAGGCCTTAGATTAAATAGATAAAAAAAATCTATTTTAGACTTTTAAACTTTCTATTCATCAAAGAATCCTGACAAAATATGTAGAAGTTTCCACAGGATTATGAAACAGCACAACCGTTCGCATAATTGATGATGATAAAAATAAGAAATGTTTCTTGAGCAGCAAATTAGCATATTCAAATATTTCTGAAGGATCATGTGACACTGATACTGGAGTAATGATACTGAATATTCAGCTTTGATCACAGGAATAAATCCAATTTGGCCCCACTTTATATTAGGTGGCCTTAACTACTATGTACTTACATAAAAAATAAGTACAAGGTACTTACTGTGTTCATATTGTGTTGCAAAACACCTCTGCGGATATTGAGGTGGGATATGGGTAGGGTTAGGGACAGGTGTGGTGGGATGGGTAAGTTTAAGGGTAGGATTAGGTGCAAGGGAAGTGTCAACTGTGTAATTACAAATGTAACTACAGAAATTAATTACAGATGTAATTACATGCAGGTTTTTTTTAAATTGTAAGTACAATGTAAAAACATGTATGTACACAATAAGTGCAATGTATCAAATTATTAATTAAAATGTTAGTACATAGTAGTTAAGGACACCTAATATAAAGTGGGTCCTACAATTTTAATAAATATATTTACATAGAAAACATTTATTTTGAAGTGTAAAAATATTTCATAATATCACTGTTTTTAGATTACATTAGCTGCCACACTATCAACTCATCATACTTAATAAATAAACAGACAAAAAACAAAATAAATCCCTAGATGTTTCTGGATGGAATGCATGGCTTTACCGTTTAATGCGCATCTCTAAGGCAACCCCAGCCTCAGCATCAGGGGAATGGTGTTCTACTCGCACTATAGTGTCCAAGAAGGTGACTTTTATCCGACGGGACTGCAAACACACAAACAGGCCAAATATAAATGTAAATATATTGCTTTCAGTGTTTAAACATTCACATGATAACTTGCAGTAAGCCAGTTGTCTGCCACACATCAGGGTCTTAAACACCCTGTTAAGGCTTATTTCGTAATAATCACTGGCTGTGAGTATATTATCCCACTTATTATATGCATACTTACTAACCATGTAAATGGAAAAAAAAGTATAAAAGTATGTTTTTTTTTTTATTATTATTAAAAAGTATATAAATTAAATAGAAAAAATAAATATAATGGAAAAAATAAAAAACTAGAAGAGCTATGGATGCCTGGGACAATTGTCAAAAAATTGTTCTGTCATATTGATTAATCGCGATTAATTGCATCCAAAATAAAAGTTTGTTTCCATAATATGTGTGTGTGTACTGTGTATATTTATTATTATTATTATTATTATTATTATATAAATACACACACACACACGCATTTATACATTAATAAATATATTTATATATAATATAAATATATATAGTATATACATGCAAATATTTCTTAAATATATACATGCATGTGTGTCTTTATAAACATAATAATTATACACAGTACACACACATATATTATGTAAACACAAACTTTTATTTAGGATGCGATTAATTAATTTGACAGCACTAAAAAAGGCACCACTGCCAAGCAAATGTTTTACTTCATGAATCAATATACAAATGTACTTGACACAAGAGCTGATACACACCTGTCTCGATGGTCTGTGCAAACATTTCCAGCCCCTCCAGTGGAGCAGGCGGCTCTTCTGACGCCTCGGGCGGGTCCTTCAGGCACTCCTGGGCCAGCTGCATGCTGGACGTCATGCATGACGACCATCCTTGGGAATCCCAGTTTCCGTCTAACAGACATCAGAAAACAGACAATTGAACATAAACTAAATCCTGTATAAAATATGACTATATGTATCAAACCAAATGAGTCCAAAAAGAATGGTCTACATGACTCACTGGTTCTGTATTTGGGTCTGCATGTTATTTGCAATCCAGTGACTTCAAGGGTGCAGTGTTCTGTCACAAGTGCTGCCCAGGGAATAGTCACTGCGATGCTGTTCACAAAACCTTCAACAATCTCCAGCGGAGCTCCCAACGACTCCAACAACTCGTTCACTGCCTGAAAACAGGAATCAGAATATAGTTAGAGAATCAGAAGGTCAAATGGTCACATGTAAGAACAGATGATATTAAAAATTATTGTGAAACAGGAGAAGCATGTTATGCTAATTCATGTGGAAATTGTGCTAATTATACTGTGGAAAAATTTATAAAATATATTGTTTAATATATAACCATCATACTGTTAGATTTGTTTACCAATGTGTTATTATTTATTTATTTTAATCTTTATTAAATTTAGTTTAATTTATTTATGTTACACTTTTTCCTCTCAACTTTTCCACGGATCTCCTAGATAACACCTCCACCAAAGTGTACAGACTCAAAAACGTGAAAGTAAGTTAGTGGTAACACTTTAAAATAAGGTTCATTAGTTAACATTAACTAATAATGAACTGCCCTCATAAAGCATTTTTTTTTTATCTTTGTTAATGTTAAGTCCAACATTTGCTAATACTTTATTAAAATCTTGTTACCATTAGTTAATGTAACGTTACTGTGAACTAACATTAACAAACTATGAACAGCTGTATTTTTATTAACTAACGTTAACAAAGATGAACAAATACAACAACAAATGTATTGGTTACATTAGTTAATGTATTAACTAACATGAACTCCTATTCATGGTTAGTTCATGTTAGTTAATACATTAACTAATGAAACCTTATTGTAAAGTGTTACCAAGTTAGTAAACCATGGTCACGGTGTCTCGAGATCAGGAAGAGGATCTAAGATGCAGTCTATTCTGCATAAGTCATTAAACCTTTGGAAACATGAGTGCTCCTTCAACTAACAAGATGTGTTGATCTCATACTCAAGTCCAGATATTGCGAAACAATAAGGGGACACGGAAACCGGCCTGGACATGCCTTACCACACACTTACCCACACATCCAAGTTAATTTCACTAATGACACCGCTGCCATTGTACAGGTCCAAGCTCAGCTGGTCCAAACTGAGTCTCTCCTCTAAAAAGTGGCCCAGGTAGTGCTGCAGAAGGTACCGACAGGCCCGTTTCTTTATTGAGCCCGACCAGGGGAAGAGCCACCGAGACATAGGGCCAGAGCAGACGGGGAGAGGGAGCTGAGAGGTGGCGGAACAAGAGACCAGTCCTGCATAACAGACGTAACCCCCTCGGTAGTGTGTGAAAGTGATAATACAAAAATTCAAGCCTACTAGGACAGACAAGAGCGGGTGAAACGGTCTAACTTCCTGTCCTTTGACACCAAAACACCCCGGTTCTTCGTTTTTGAACGCACGTCTGTCCACAGCAGCGTTTAAAAGAGGTTCTTCGTGTTGAAAACGGGTTTCTGTTTCAATATGTCACCCAAATATGCGACAGGTCCTCTACGATTCCTCTGCCCAACGGGTTGTTTATTGTTTTCATACTCGGACTGAACGAACGTGCGTGATGACGTAGGCGCAGACTGAATATGCCGGAAGTTGGAAGCGTCAGTCCGCCATGTTGGGACGGTCAACACCTCATCAAGTCATAGACAAATGGCAATAAAACTTATTGTTACAAAATCTTATGTATATTCATATTCTTTATATTTTACTGTGTAGTGCGTTATGTAATAAACACTATGTAATAAAAACGAGTATCGTATTGATTACATATAATTACCATTTACTACCATGTATTATTAGGCTATCACTGTGCTATAATAGAATAGTGCTTACATTACCAATAAAACATTTAGACACACCTTTTCATTCTGAATTATTAAAATTTTCCACATTCCAAAAATGAATTATGTGAATTTATGACCAAAACTTTAAACAAATCCAAACTTTTTAACAGTATTTCACATGTATTTTAGGCACTTGATGGATGCTTTTCATTCACCTGCTCCAACATGAATTCAGTCATGTTCCCAGACATTTACCTGGTATTTCTAAGGGCCAAAATTCCCCCGAGCTCTGTCATGATTGTAGTGTTATATTTAGCAATAATCAAAATGATCTTTCTTTGATATCTAGTAAAGACTTGATAAAGTATTGTTTTTTTTTTATCTGGCTGAGAAGCCTGAATAAACAAACTTTATTTCTTTATTTAACACCAACAAAACCTCAGCACATATTTTAGTCATCACAATTAAAACAGAAAAGTGCTTTTTAAAATTAATACAGAAACAGTGCTATAGTACGTACAAACCTGATGTATAATCATTTAAGAAAAATAAAATAAAAAAAATAAAATTATACAATTAATATAAAACAAGATTGTTTCATTTCAGTTTGACATCACAAATGAAGTGTCTGTTAAACAACAAATAAAACTATGTACATACAAGCAGGTATTTATATGCATTTCTGTTTGCTTATTGGCTTTTTCATTTTATGAAAGCAGCTTCTGGGATCTTTCCTTGAGCCTAAAAGAGACAACATATTATGAATAATAAGTCTCAAACTAATTTGATGAGATTTCAGTAGCACATGGTCCACCTCAAACGATCTGATCACTGTAACCAACATAAACTGACTGTAATGGTTTACAACACGTTCACAAATCACCTGAATTCAAAGAGGGAATGCAGATACATTAGACATCAAATTTAGAGATGGTTAATCAGATTTTGGTACATTTTAAATCAGTGGGGTTTTCAATAGTTAATGCCAAGCAAACAGAACTGCTGACATACACTATTTACTCAAAACTGGAATTTTTGTTGATTGGCTAAGCAGATTCATACCTTCAGTTCTGTGAAAATCTGAGCAGCTCGGTGAAAATCCCATGCGTTATCCTGCAAACATCTAAAGCAATTCACAAGCTTTAACAGCAGAATCGGGATAATACTGACTAGAGGTGGGTGGTATGAACAAAATATTAAGTCTTTTAAAGTAAAAGCAACTGAACAGTGTTCAAATGAACAGCATAGTTCACTGGATTAAAGAAAGTGAAAACTTTTTTGATTTAGAAATATGCCTATTTTTAATATTTAATTTAGAAATGGATTACCATGTGACAATGCCTCTACTTTTTTAATAGCATCATATCACCCAGCCCTAGTATTTCCCACATCTTACATAGAAACATCCATATTTAGTTCTAGAATCAAAGTGCACCTATTATGCTAATTCAAAGGTTCCTATTTTGTTCTGGAGGTCTCCTAAAATACTCTCAAGTAAAAAAGAGGCATCACCTCTTTTCTCAGTGTCTGGAACGGTTCGATAAAGGATTTGGTTTCTCTAAACCCCCCCTTTCCGAAAGTTTTACCGTATCATTTTCTGGGCAAATCCTCATCCTTTAGAAGTGCATCAAAGGGGATTTGCTTTCGCAGCACAGAAAACAGCATCTTCTCGACATGTCGACAACATCAACCAAACTCTTCCGGGCCTCAGCTACAACTACAGTGTTCGAGGGCGGGTCAAAGTAGATGTTGTTTGCGGGCAGCCAATGAAGACCATAGGCTGACATTGCGCAAATTTGTTACAAAGAAAAACCCACGCAAGAAGTAAGACTGACAACTTGTTTCAGACAGTTTAGAATATTTTTTTTCATTTGGGAGACAATAATTTACTGTGCAATTTTATCTTTGAAAATTTGCAGAGTTTTTACATTCACAAACAGCTATATTATATTCCATGAAAGGTAAAATCTGAAAAAGCATAATAGGGGCACTTTAAGACCTAAAAGTATAAGGGCATGTTTTTTTCTCTCTGCTCACTTTTGAGACCATTCCAGGTTCATTTCAGACATCTGAGAGAAGGCGGAGAGCATTTCCTGCCGGGATGCAGAGAGGGTGGGCACTGGGCTACTTGAGGGGGTTGGGTCTGATGATACAAACGCACAGCGCATCTCCTCAGTGGTGGCGTTCCTCACAAAGAGCTCGTCATTCACGATACACAAGCTGCAAGATGCAACAGATACTAATAAACATGCATCAAATCAACTTTGTGTTACTAAGACTACAATGTGTGACTCCAATGATTGTTTTAATTGGCTTCTGGAGAGTCAAACATTCAACCCGTGAAATTCCCCCAACAGCTGGACTGTGTGTCTGCAGGGAGAAGCCAGTAAATAAAGATAACCATATTAAGCAATATATTACAGCAAGAGCTAAAGAAAAACAGAAGCAGACAGTGTTTTTATTTTAACACGGTTGTGATTAGCTGTTGGCCTACCCAGAATTCCGAGCTGGAACTGTGATGAAGACTCTAGAGAACGCCCTGACAGAGTCTCTCGATTTGTCATCAACTGAAGAGAGGAAAATAAACATTTTGAGTTGAACACACTGTTATTTTGACATGTCACTGTGTTCAAGCAGACTCACCCTCTTTGAACACTCCGCTCACTGTGAACACTAATAAAGTGCTCTATGGAAAAGAAAGGAAACAACAAGACATCAAAAATTGTAAATAGCTCCAGTGATAGCAGTGTTAAAATCATTGAGGAACTCACTGTGTATGTGTTGACATCAACATTGACCGACTTAATGTCATGCTGTGTCTTTGGGAGCTCATTGAGGAAGGCGACCACAGTCAGACGAGTGCGTTTTAGCAAACGGGACCTAGTGGCTATAAAGAAAAAGATGGCTGTACATGACAAATATAGATCTGGTTTTCTTGGACAATATTTTTGTCACATTGTAAACACTTTAAAATTTGCAAATTTCACATGAAACATACAGGGATCTTTGATGTTCTTGATATTGCGGCTGTGTTTATGATAATCTTTCAACCTGCACCTGCAAAATTATAGTAAAAAGAAATGAGACCACAATAGTATTTTGCACATTTACAAACAATAAAAGTGATTTTTACATTGACTGGGCATGCGATTGGTACTAAAAGAGTTTGACACACCCGAAACATGCACACAGAAAGCCGCCTCTCAGCAGCGTGCGATCCCGAATACACTTCTCTTTCGTAGTTTATTGGACTCGAGCAGTCAAATACACAGTTATGTCAAAATGCCTGTATAGGCGAGTATTAGGCCTGCTGTGATATTCGGTGTTCAGCCGCATCACCGGTTACATCACTTGCCCACCGGGGCACCACCCCCCACCGTCATTTAGATTTTGTATAGTAATAAAAATCATTTAGTTCAGTTTTCTGTATTGTTTCTTAATTGAAAGCTACAGTTAAATAGATCAAATGTAGGTCTACCTGAAAAACAAAGCACTGTTTATTTCATGTGTATCTTTGTTTTATTGTATTTGTCCTTTTGTTTATAATTTCGTTTGGTTTAGGGTTAGTTACTTGTAATTATGCGTGATTTAATGTTATTACTATAGTAAGTACATGTAGTAATATGTAAGTATGTCACCTATTTATGAATAATAAACCTTTCACAATACAGTAATGCATTTCCATTTTTGTAATGTACAGAATATAATGTATTCTCTCTATATATAATCACACACTGTACCTGGAGGGATTGTTTATGGGTGGTAGACTGAGTGAGAAGCAGGCACCATCATGATACGCCTCCAGCAGCGGCTGTCTGTCCCCAGAGTCATATACACAGTAATAACTGCCACAAAACAATAACACACATCACTGCTGACAAAAGCATTCTTAATAGAAAACATTAAGAGGCCCCTATAGTAAAACATTTTCACACATGCACTTACTGTTGCAGAAAACGCTGAATGACATCCTGGATTTCATTCGAGACAAAGCAGCTGCCCTGAATTAATTTTACAGACACATCCAGTTAAAAACTTAATTGACAACGGTTCAGGTCGATATAACAGTGCAGACTTCCAGGCTACCTTGCAAGAAGGGATGTTTGTGCGTGTTACCACGTCAAAGCAGATTGGAAGTGGAAGCACATGACCGTCCTACGGAAATACCAGCATTACAAAGAAAACTGCATGTTTTATTCACATCATGCAACTGTTAGTGTCAACATTTTGATGATAGATTATAAATACAAACATTGTTTTTTCTTTTAAAAATGTGAACTGATGAATCATGCCAGTCAGGAGTGTGTGTCTGACGACTTAATCGGTGTGTGTTCTTTTGGCAGCCAGTCTGGAATCAGGCATCCTGTCCTTGACCAATTAATGATTGACTGACTTAATATCTGACAAACACTAATAACTGCACCGTACATTGAGTCCTGTTAGTTCAAAACATTATTGACAAATTCAAAAAGCTCACCAGTCTGTGAAGCCTTGGAAATCTCTCCCGAATAGCACTGTCAAGGGAGACAAGAGCAAAACAGTGATGCATCTCATCATTACAGCAGACAGGCACACCACGATCACCTGTGCACTCCCAAGTCATTTCTTCTGATTTATGGATGTTTATTCTTTATGCATATACAATGAATGATTGCTGAAATGTGTTTTGTGACTAACGGAATCAAATAATTGGAAACAATAAAATACAAAATCAGCAATAAATAAATAGTTTTAACCCTATTTTTAAAAACACTCTCTAGATGGACTGGTTTTTAGTGTTTTAACCCAAATTTCACTGCTGCTGTACCCCACCTACACCCCAACATGTAAAAAAACAAACAAACATACATACATACATACATACATACATATAAATATAAAGGACTATAACTTTTAGCATGCGATGCTTTCACCTAAAAATTGCTTATTTGTAGCTGTCTCTGAACATTAAACTAGAATTGTTTTTACTTTATCAGACATTTCTCAAATAAAAGCCATAAAAGCTCCGGAAAGAAATTACAAACAAGACAAAGACTAAAATAAACTTTTTATTGTGATGGATGCTGTGTAATTTATAATATTTTTTTATTATAAATGTATGAATGCTGACTTTGGATGAGTGTATTTAAGAACAAATTAATGCCCTGATAACATCAAAAAGCATCCCATAGAGAAATAGGCGAACGAACCCAAGCAAGCTTCATTTAGCCATGAGAATGAAGTTAGTTAGAAGAGAAACTGTAATACAGTGAACCTGATCCCAGCAGCTCCAATGGGAAGGCATCTTTACAACTGTTTTGACTACCAAATATCATCCAATTAATTGGCCTGGTAGATATTTCAGTTTATCACTAATTTAAACACTCCACAACAAACCCTCTTTTGGTGTTAAAAACTACTGTCAGAATTTATTTTTGAAATGGGGTGGGCAGGATTATTTTTGCAGCTTATCTTATTGCATACGCATTTATATGCATATCACAAATGTTTCTTCACAAATGTTTGTAGAAGCGTCTGCATGCCTAGCTGCTTGATTTTATGCACCTCTGGCCATGGAAGTGATTGGAACACCTCAATTCAATGATTTTTGGCAATATAGTGTACATGTAATATACGTTCTCCAAGTCTTTAGTGATCGTGACAACTGATGGTTTCCCACTATCTCTAGCATGAGAATTTGTAGTCCTCAAACCATTTTAATATAATAATAAGAGTTTTGGTGATTGAACAGAGAACCTAGAATTATGACAATTTGATGGAAGAAAGTGCTGGGGCCAGGTACCACATCCCGTAGACAGAGAGTGCAATCCTACCCATCTTTGACAATCCAGCCTTCCAAACTGGCCAAAAAAAAAGGTACTCTGATGAGAGCAGGAAACCAAGGCGGTGGGAAAAGAGGAAAAAGAGCAGCAAACTACATTTAGCAAATAAATGTGGGCTGATTTCCCTTGATATGCCAACCTACTCTTTCATGTGGACGTCTTGATAAGGAAGAAAAAAAAATATTTTCATTTAAAACTTATTCAACTGTCTTAAACACAACATAAATTTATACCAATGAGTACTTAAGTTTTCTGTTATGAAGGCTAGGATCAACTTCATGTACAAAAATAGAGGGATGGTTTGGAAAGCCCCAGAAACAACATAGGATGCATCGGTTGAGATTTGGCAAGAAGAAAGAAAGAAAATCCAACTGAAATGAGAGAATGTCAGTCTGTCATACACGTGCACACGTGAATGCACATATACACGTAACAGATGAACAGAGTGCCATACAAGACAGACACACCTTCATTTATTCAGACAACTCATAATTTGTTCTCAACCACAGGAACTAAATGACATACCCTGAAGCTGATGAATTAAACTACAAGCAATAAATTACGAACGTGTGTTTATGTGTTAACATCTGCAATGCCAGGTTTTGATAATACTTTTTGACGATATACCAGGCATGTTAAGTACTATGAGACTGCGTGAGTCTCATTGGTACTATGTGAGGATATAAATCTGTACTATAATCCTAAATGAGACTATCAACCTTATTTTTAACGTAAGAGAGTACATTTTTAACTTCAATGTGTCTTTCAGTTTTTACCTGTACAAAAAAAGTCAGTTATTCTGCTTAATATTGCAAACTGGTATTTGCTATCATACAATTTAAATCATAATAGTCATAAACATTTACTGCAATTGTTTATTCTTCTAGTTATTTCTCTATAGCAGCTAATTAATCAGACATCCAACACCAGACATCCAACACTTTCACAGAAAATAGCTTACTGCCATGTTAAAAAATAAGGTGGATCATCATAGATGTCACTCAAGATATGAAATATTTAAAAAAAAAAATAATATATGCAGGTAATAATTTACTCTTAAATTACGCTAAAAAAATTATATTAATATTTTATTAATTTACATGACATTACCAGGTCTATAAATCAGACTTTAAAAATTAGACATTCAGGTTTTTCAAGACCGTGGGAACCCTGGATCTCCAAAAAAAAACAAAAAACAAAACCTGTGAAGGATTTCATCTCCTTAACCAACAGGTCTGCGATTATGTCTTATAAGGAACCTTGACTGTTTTTGGTATATCTGTCAGCGTATTATTCCAAACTATTTTCCCAGGTCACTGGCACTGACCTGATATATGAGGTCTGATCTTTGAAGTGATCACACAGAGGGTTCCTGTCCAACCACAGCTCCACCAGCCTGAACCCCTTCACCGTATCCAGCTCTCGCTCTGACTTCAGCTACAGACAGAGAACGAGGTACAACAGATACTGAAAGTAAATTCAGTGGAGCCTGCAGTTGAGTAAACCCAAAAATGAAAATTCTGTCAGTAATTACTCTGCCTCATGTCATGCCAAACCCATAAGACCTTAGTTCATCTTCGGAACACAAAAGAAGATATTTCTTATGTAGGCCCAGTCTTATGGATTTGGAACGACATTAGGGTGAGTAATTAATGACAGAATTTTCATTTTTCGGGTGAACTAACCCCTTTAAGTGAGCAAATATTCTGCAGAACAAACAGTATCTCACTATCAATATTAATAGGATATGGTAAAAGCAGCGTCTCTCACCTCATTATGAGACAGGTTCAGTGAGTGCAGGTAGGGGACTTTGTTCACCAGTTCTGCAATGTCATCCAACTTATACAGCTTGTTGTTGCTCAGGTTCAAGCACAACAACTGTGAAGAATCAAAGAAAGATAGGGACAGAGATCAAATGTTACTTAAAACTCATAACGTTCTTTACATCAAAGCAGGGTTTCCCAAATTGGAGACTAAAGAGTGGATGGAAAGCTAATAATTACATAATAAATATATGAATAAATACATAAAATGATATATACACATACATATATACACATACACACATTACATACACACATTACATACATTACATACACACACACACACACACACACACACACACACACACACACACACACACACACACACACACACACACACACACACACACACACACACACACACACACACACACACACACACACACACACACACACACACACACACACACACACACACACACACACACACACACATACATATATATATACACATATATATACACATATATATATATATATATATACACACACACATATATACACACACACATATATATACACACACACATATACATACATATATATATACACACACATATATATACACACATATACATATATATATACATATATATATATATATATATATATATATATATATATATATATATACATACATACATATACATACATACATACATACATACATACATACATACATACATATACATACATACATACATACATACATACATACATACATACATACATACATACATATACATACATACATACATACATACATACATACATACATACATACATACATACATACATACATATATATATATATATATATATATATATATATACATACATACACTCACTTAAAGGATTATTAGGAACACCATACTAATACTGTGTTTGACCCTCTTTGCCTTCAGAACTGCTTTAATTTTACGTGGCATTGATTCAACAAGGTGCTGAAAGCATTCTTTAGAAATGTTGGCCCATATTGATAGGATAGCATCTTGCAGTTGATGGAGATTTGTGGGATGCACATCCAGAGCACGAAGCTCCCGTTCCACCACATCCCAAAGATGCTCTATTGGGTTGAGATCTGGTGACTGTGGGGGCCATTTTAGTACAGTGAACTCATTGTCATGTTCAAGAAAACAATTTGAAATGATTCGAGCTTTGTGACATGATGCATTATCCTGCTAGAAGTAGCCATCAGAGGATGGGTACATGGTGGTCATAAAGGGATGGACATGGTCAGAAACAATGCTCAGGTAGGCCGTGGCATTTAAACGATGCCCAATTGGCATTAAGGGGCCTAAAGTCTGCTAAGAAAACATCCCCCACACCATTACACCACCACCACCAGCCTGCACAGTGGTAACAAGGCATGATGGATCAATGTTCTCATTCTGTTTATGCCAAATTCTGACTCTACCATCTGAATGTCTCAACAGAAATCGATACTCATCAGACCAGGCAACATTTTTCCAATCTTCAACTGTCCAATTTTGGTGAGCTTGTGCAAATTGTAGCCTCTTTTTCCTATTTGTAGTGGAGATGAGTGGTACCCGGTGGGGTCTTCTGCTGTTGTAGCCCATCCGCCTCAAGGTTGTGCATGTTGTGGCTTCACAAATGCTTTGTCAAAGTTGGTCTTCTATCAGCTTGATTCAGTCGGCCCATTCTCCTCTGACCTCTAGCATCAACAAGGCATTTTCGCCACAGGACTGCCGCATACTGGATGTTTTTCCCTTTTCACACCATTCTTTGTAAACCCTAGAAATGGTTGTGCGTGAAAATCCCAGTAACTGAGAAGATTGTGAAATACTCAGAACGGCCCTTCTGGCACCAACAACCAACAACCACTAGATCAAATTGCTTAAATCCCTTTTTGCCATTCTGACATTCAGTTTGGAGTTCAGCAGATTGTTTTGACCAGGACCACAGCCCTAAATGTATGTATATATATATATATATATATATATATATATATATATATATATATATATATATATATATATATATATATATATTTTTTTTTTTTTACGATAAAATGCATATTTAAATACTTTATTCATTTACCTGCATGTCATCAGAGAACTGTGAAAGTGTTATTATTATTATTATTTAAATATTTAATTAGAAAAAGAAAAGGTTCGGCTGACCAGAAAAAGTTTGAGAATATCAGCCTAATACAAAGCTACTGTATGGCTTCAGAAAACTTAATAAATACAGCATGCAATCATTTCTTTGTCTTCTTTGATCACTGTGTTTTCATTTATGGAAAAGATTGTCAATATTCTGTTAAACTTCTCCTTCTGAGTTCCACAGAAAAGAAAAAGTCAACAGTTTGAAACAACATGAGGGTTAGTAAATGATTTTCAAATGTTTTGAATTTTTGGAATTAATCATGAGCATTCCGACTAGAAACAAATGCAAAAGCAGAATCTAAATCTAAAGAGACAATAGTCCCTTTCACACATACAGTCTGAGTGAATGTGAGAAGTTGTAACATTACGAGTAAATTACCAGTATGATGCTGTGTGTGAAGAAAGAATCCGAGCATGTACGAGACTAAGAACACGTTGATGCAAGAAGTTTGCATAAAGCACTGTCAGAGCTGTTTACAGTAAGTCCTGTTGCTTTTAATTGTTTTACTATGTAAATGTGCTAGACAGACATTCACCATTCATCAGTGCTGAAGCTCTAGTATAGTATAGTAACTGCAGTACTATAGTAACTATTATGAGTCTCGTGTTAAGAGCAAAACTGCGTTCTGTGTGACCAAACCCTTACGCCTGTCACTCGTAAAAAATAAAGAAATAAAAAAAGTCACAAAAATGAAGACAAAACGAAAATGAAGGAAAAGCTCATCTTGGCAGTCAGCAACTGTGTACAGTGCCCTCCACTAATATTGGCACCCATGGTAAATATGAGCTAAGGCAGCTGTGAAAATTAATCTGCATTTTTTATCCTTTTGATCTTTCAATTAAAAAAAAATCATGAAAATCTAACCTTTCATTGAAGTAAAACAATTGAAAGTGTGGGGAAAATCGCATTATAAAATAAATGTTTTCTCTAGTTCATGTTGGCCACAAATATCGGCACCCAATCACTGCAACGTACTTTTCCCAAGATAACAGCTCTGAGTCTTCTTCTATAATGCATGATGAGTTTGGAGAGCACCTGACACAGAGACCATTCCTTCATACAGAATCCAGATCCTTCAGATTCCCAGATCCATGTTGGTGCTTCTTCTCTTCAGTTCAGCCCACTCATTTTCTATAGGGTTCAGGTCAGGGGACTGGGATGATCATGCCAGAAGCTTTATTTTATGCTCAGTGACACATTTTTGTGTTGATTTTGATGTTTGTTTTGGATCAATGTCCTGATGGAAGATCCAACCACAGACCATTATAAGATTTCTAGCAAAAGCAGTCAGGTTTTGATTTTTTTATCTGTTGGTATTTGCTACAATCCATGATACCATGTGTCTGAACAAGAAGTCCATCAAAAAAATAGGACCACAACTTTAAAGATCCAGCTGTATATTTAACCGTGGGCATGGGGTACTTTTATGCCCGTTTGCACCAATCCCATCTGGTCGGTTTGCGGCCAAAAATATATATATTTTTGTTTAATCTGACCACAGAACCAGGTCCCCTTTGAAGTTCCAGTCGTGTCTGACTACTGAATATGCTGGAGTTTGTTTTTGGATGAGTGAGGAGGATTTTTCTTGAAACCCTCCCAAACAACATGTGGTGATGTAGGGGCTGTTTCATAAAAATTTTTGTAGGCTTTCTGACCCCAAGACTCAACTAATCTCTGCGATTCTCCATCTGTGATCCTTGGAGAGTCTTTGACCACTCAAACTCTCCACCTCACCGTGCATTAGGACGATATAGATATGCGTCCTCTTCCAGATTTGTAACATCTTTAGTTGATTGGAACTTCTTAATTATTGCCCTGATGGTGGAAATGGGGGTTTTCAATGCTTTAGCCATTTTCTTACTGCCACTTGTCATGGCTGGACAATTTTGTGCTCCTAGTCACCCTGGTGTGCTAAAAAAACAAATATAAATGGGAATATACCTCAGGGATATTTTACTCATAAGAATTTGTAGAGGTGCCAATAATTGTGGCAAACATGCATTGGAGCAAAACATTTATTTCATAATGTGAATTTCCCCCACTTTCAATTGTTTTACTTCAATAAATTTTTTTTATGAAAGATTGAACAATAAACAATGCAGATTTACTTTCCCAGCCACTTTTGCTCATATTTATCAAGGGTGCCAATATTAGTGATGGGCACTGTACATACAGTAGTGCTGACTCCAAGTCTGAATGGTTTTCCTGATAGACCAGCATTTGCTCTTTTGCTGCAGATAAATAGCTGCGATGGCAAAGCCCACATGCTGTTTCTCATTCATCTTTAATATTCATGTTAATATTAGTCATTTTATTGTACTGATTCCATTTATTTAGCCTTTTCTTTCCAAAATAGTGTAGTGGCAAGAAAACTGATTTGTAATGTCATTCACAAAGATTACTAGGCAACCAGTAGTGTGATCGCCCACTAGCAACCTCAACGCCAGACACTGGCATCATGGAGAGACAATTTAAGTCTCTGGTAGTGTGAATGCAGCTTATGCCGTTGCTTATGTGAACAGCACATTTGTGTATTTAGCGGAGAAGTTAGTCTGGTAATTTTACGATAGTTTACCAGGATGAAAGGGGGCTAATATCACATTTCCACACATCAAACTTAAACAGAAACCTGATTAGATAGTTACTGATGCCTTAATCCCCATTCACACACCAGTGACACGCAGCGACAAAGCAACATGATCCCATTCAAGAGAAGAATTACTTTCTAGAGCGACAACCAATAGAAGTAAATGTCAGGGAAGCGCATGTGATCTGTCGCTATATTCTGTAACAAATGTCGATGGCAAGATGTAGAAGATAATTTAAGCAGTCAACAACTTTCCTATAATTTATATGTATCCGTGGTACTCGCCATGCTGACTCTGAGCCTGAATGGTCTCATGAATCCACCTAGATAGACCGGCAGTTGCGCTTTTGGCACAGATAAATAGCTACGATGACAAAGAGCACTTACTGTTTCTTGTTCATCTTTAATATTCATGTTAAAATTAGTCATTTTATGTACTGATTCCATTTAAAATTAGCTACTTCATTTTTGTATTTAGACTTTTCCTTTTAGACTTTCTTACAATAGAGAAAACTGGTGGCAAGAATCATGATTTGTATCATTCCCAAAACTAGTAGTAGGACCCCGCCCCTAGCACTAGCCCAACGCCAGACACTGGCATCATGGACACTGCATATAGTTAGTTAGTTAAAAGTACTAATAAAGGATTTTGCAGTAAAATATCCAAAAAACACCAGGCCAGTGTTATATATTTTGTTCAGTTGAGTACTTACAATATCCCAAATGTTTCCAACTATTTGTAAATCGTGAGAAAATTGCCATTTTAACTAAGGAACCAGGACAGGTGTGAGGGAGTCGCCTGTCAATTGAGTCATCTGTGTTACCTCGGTTTTTATTCTGCTGTTTTATCCTGTCCCGATTCTTTTCCACCGGCTGTGAGGTGAAGATCACATGTCCCAAGATGCTGCACTCAACTTTGGCGTCATCAAACTACACCTTTGTTTTGAATAGGCGCCCTCTAGCGGACGGAAAATTTACATAGTTCACCTTTAATTAAATTTTTAATGCCATGTTAGCATGTTTACAAGGTCAATATCACAATCCATAAAATAATTATGTATAACATTTCACATACTGACATAAGATAGAAAATCTAAAGTACTTTCAAGGTGACACATTCCAAAATAATCAAAATCCTTTTGATTACCACATGGGACACATTTACCACATAGTGCGCTTAGCCTTAAACACAGCTCTGAAGTGGTATCAGAGATGGTGTGAGTTAAGGGAGCTGAGCTTTGGCATTATTCTGACCTGGGGCATTCCTGCGCACTTACTTCCTGTCACGTGTACATGCTGTCAAGTGGCCAAGACCACAAGTGTTGGTATTGGACACAAAGGCCCTACTATCATGCATGTGCTAATAAGCTCTGACCCCATATCACTCAGAGACACCTGACAAATGTTTCCTGGAACCAGTGTCTGAGTGTGACCTACCCACAGCTGTTTACCCTAGAAATATAAGCGCATAGTTCAACGTTTCCACCAGCTGGATGTTTTGATTTCCTATTTTTGTCTAGACATTATGGCAGAGCTTTGCTGGATTAGATAAAGCAACTATATTTATTCGTCATGGCTGGTAAACGAAGGAAACAGGTCATGAAGCAATAAAAACCTGGCCTTTGACACACTTCTCGAAACATCATAGTAAATGTCATGGATCTTAAGTCTACTCTATCACCAATATTACTTAACATTATGCCATTTAAAAGAGAACAATTAGTGGTGTTTGCTAAGGCTAAGGTTTATATTTATGGTTAATAATTTGAACAAATCCCAAACACGAACTCTTACCTCTGGGATATTCTCCTGTATGATTTTGATCACAGCTTGCATGCAGTTTTTTCGGTTTAAGATCATCTCTATATTATGAGAAACCAAGTCTGGTGGAAAGAGAAAAGTAAAGATCTAATTTCCCATTTTGAAAACTATGAAGGTAACTGTGTTAATCTTAACTGGGGAAATCCTTTGTACTTTTTTGTGCAGTGTCAGGGTTTTAAACCTTCAGTATAGTTTTACCTGGATCAGTGCGGATGCTGCTCAGGTTGAGAGACTTCTGGGAACTATTGAAGCGTTTGGACATGCAAAGCTGCAGAAAAGAACAGCAACAGTTAAAGTTACCATGAAATCAAAATCAACGATTCTTGGTTTTTAAGGACTATTGCAGCATTTATTATAAATTATTTAACCGTGCACATCTTTTTCAATGAATGTGCCCTCGTAATCTTTAATCAAAATAACTTCCCTCTTGCAGCAACATCTCTTCTCTGACTTACTGGCTTACAGATCTCTTTTAAAATATAAGATGTGGTTTGTCCTGTCTGTTTAATCCCTTAAGACATTACTCAATGTGTTTACATTAATTTTGCGTCATAAAAGCATTTTGAGACGCGCACAGCCGCATGTGCGAGCACTCTTCATAAAGCGCGGTGCAAGGATTTGAAACTGAAAGCCTTCCGTCAGTGAGTTTCCTATTTTTTATATTTAAGCACACTACATTAAAAACAACATAAATGAAGCCTTCATAGAGCATTTGTAAGGAAAGTGCCGGCGTGCGAGAACACACTGTAAGAGCAACATCAAGCAAAGTTTCTCACAGCGCATATCCTGTGCAATGAAGCCTGCGAATGTCATTGTGATTCACTTCAACCTTTCCAAATGTTAAGAAATGTGGTTTGAGTGTGTGTGCCTGTTTGAGAAAGAGAAGAAATGGAAGCAAGCAGAATACAGGTGTTTCTAAAAGACACCCAGCGCCATTGCATATCTGCAATTAAAATCTAAACTCAGAATTGGTCCAGAATCATTGAAGAGAGAATCTTTTCTCCCTCCCCTATTGTATAGTATGACCAGCACAATATTAGTTCGATTAAACACAAACGGTTCTTTCCTGTAGGCATAACGTGCCAAGTTGACGCTGCTTCTGCAGACTGCTCGTGTGTCACATGACCAGACTGTAATTGCAGCCTTTGCAGTTACAAAATCGTGTTTTTACAATACCATCGTAAATGCAGTTAATTGTTCAGCCCCAGTTTGTATACCTGCAGTCTTATTTCTTAATGATGAATATGGACAAATATATCTGCTTAAATAGACAGTTTAGACAAAAGACATTCGCCTGTAGTCCTGTGTTCTAGCACAGATTGTTCCCCGACACAGGTGACAACAGTCGGCTTTCATCAGCACTATTTTTTTTTGCGTCGGTTTGGTGTGTCCCTACCTTTAAATGCTCCAGATCTTGTGGTTTCAGCTCACTTTGGAGAAAAGGTGGACTGGAACAATGGCTCATAAGCACGACCACCTGGAGAACAAAAAACATGGAATTCAGGATACATTAATACAAGATGTTTTTAAGAATACATGAAACGGTACAGTACCCTCTGCCCTTCACTGTCTGTGACTCTGCGCGTGAGTTTGCACAGAGCGCTGGCAGTGGCAGCATCCTCCAGATAGAAATGAACTTGATTTCCCTCTGTGGAGTACTAGACAAAAACAGAGACCCAATCAGACAAACAAAGATATGATGAATCAACTGAAAATAATGTAATCGGTAATTTGGGGATTTAAAGGGGACCTATTACAGAATGCCCCTTTTCAAAGACTTGATATTGTGGTCAACTAAAATAGATTTACATGGTTGAATGTTCATTGACATTGTTGCAGCAACTCTCTTCCCAGTCTGTCAGTAATGCTCTGTTTAGTTCCTGTGTTCCAAAAAATGGAATTATGTGCTCTGATTGGTTGGCTGGATCAGTGTGTTTGGTCAACTGCATAGAGCACGTAAAAGTCACGCCCCTTACCCAACTCAACCAGGGGTCCGTTCTTTGTACATTATTTCATGTAAACAGGTTTAGATTTTATCTTTTTAAGTGGCGTTCATACTAAGAATATGTCCCAGCCACTGCTACTTTATTGCAAGAGTTCCTTACCAAACCAGGGGCAATAATAATTTTAAAATGTATTTGAAAATAATATTATAAATGTTGTGTAGTCTATAATACTATAGACTGATTGAGAGATTTATTTGTTATGGAATAATTACTTTATCATTTTATTGGAGTCGCACAGTCGCACGTGGACAGTTAATCTGAGCCATGCATTATTTGAGCGGTGACGGATATTATGGGAATGGCTTGATGAAGTGCACAAGATGCAGATAACTTGATTTTGACACTTAAGAAACTTTAATTAATGCTGTCATGTAACCAGAAATTTCCAAAATTTAAAACCAAATTTTACATCAGGTGTCTTTTTGAATTATATGATGTCATTACGTTGCTGTCTTGCCACCAGCAAATTGCTGCATTGCTGATCATAGTTTGGAGTATCGATGCATCTGCCAGGTGCTTCAGGGAAAGCAAGAATCTCAGTCATCTCAGACAACTTAATCCAATCCTGCAAATTCGTTTGAAGAACCAAATTAGCTCAATTATCATGATTATCTCAGATGTATTAAGTGAGGTACGAAGAAAGGACCCCAGGCCTCGTCCACTTTATTTGTGTATACTTTGGGCAGGAATTATTTAAATGAGGGATATTGTGACACGTATGTTCCTGGGAGAAAACTCAAGACTACAACAGAGGAATTTCAGGAAGTTCAGAAACAGTGCACACTGATATAGAGAATAACTGCCTTTGGAATAGGCTTTGTAACTTTGCAGACATTTTTCATGCTCAAACAGCAACATTACACACTAAAGATTAAAAAGTTAAAAATGTAAAAGAGCATTACAGGTCCTCTTTGAAAACCATTATGTTCAACATTTACCTGTACAGTACAACAGAACTGAATTACAAACAGCTCCACTGACCTCTAGTGGACAAACAGTTACACCTTCCAATTATGATCACTTACGTGTAGCGGAGTAAACGCAATGGGACAGAGATTCTGTAGCGATGTTAGCAGCCATCTCTTATCATACTTTTTTCCATTTGGGATCTGTGAAACAAACATTTTTTTAATTAATTTATGAGAGAGAGAGAGAGAGAGAGAGAGTTAGTAGCAGGTTAGTAGCCTTAATAGTATAGCCTGTTACTTTTATTACAGCGAAGTTATCCCCTTATTGTTGAGAACTATAATAGCTTTCAGTAGAAGATGTTTTATTTAACTCACAAGGCAGAGGTTGAAAACCAGCTACTGAATGTTTGAGTGTGAAGCTGTGCACGCAATTTCTTTCCTTTATAAAGTTTCCACCTCAGTAAAAAAAAAAAGCTGCAAGGGAGCGCAAACAAGCATATCTGCTTCATAATACAACATTAAAAAGCTATATTTGTGCAAACGTGTCGCCCTCGCCTTGTGGTGGCTTGGAATTCAAAGGGGATATTTATCTGATTTGAAACCACATTTTGAAAGTGGCTCAGATAGGATGTGAAAAATTAGATCATGTGCGGATTTTTGTGTTTACACAGCCTTAAACACCATCATGTAATTCTGATCCAATTCTATTTCAATTTATTTCCTTGTGACACACAAAAAGAGATCATTAGCAGAATTATATGGGGTTTATTTAAAAAAACTGTAAAGTTGAGTAAATGATGACAAAACTATTTGCAGGTGAACTATTCCTTTAAGGAAAATAAAAGTGATGTCTTACTGTCATTTTAAACCACTTTTTTTCTCCTCTCCCTTCATCTTCTGCTCCGAATCTGTTTGCATTTCCGATCCTGTCTGTTCGCTTCTCTCCTTTGCAACTGGGCCGTCCATATGGAATACTGCAGGAAAAGTATAACATGGGCTGGGAATTACACGCAAACCTTACATACGTCAAATCCTTATTTATGAAGCCGAATCATTTGCAATAACACTTACAATCTCTGTTTGGCCCCATACTGACTACCCATCACAGACACATCGACACTGCCGTTCTGAAACCTGCTGCGGGGTCCCAGCCAAGACGGTCCTGGGGATCCTCCACGATGCTGCAAGTGAACTGGATCATTGTGAAGACTAGCCTTGACGGACCCCCAGCTTTGATGGACCCCCAACCAGCGGCGGCCGTCATGATCTGAACCACACAAACACAAAGTTGAAAGTCACATGAAAAAGACACACTCAAGCCACGCCAGACAACTTGTTGTGTTTATCAGGAGGAATGGAGTAATATTCTAGCCAAATTACTGTTATGTTTTTAGTTAAATTATCTGTTATTCTGCATAAAGTACACAGCAAATCCAGAACCACTATATATGGGAATTATCATGTATTGCATTTTTTTATGCTTGATATGCTTTAAGTACACATGCATGGTTAATAAGCAAATTACATATATGATATACTTCAAATACTCCAAATATTTATATTATATATGGGTATAAATGCATTTATATTCAATTCAGCTCTAAGTAGCAGCAGGTTCAGTTTTACCTGTAAATGAGCCGTTAGTGTTCCACACCTCTCTCATCACAGCGGAGCCACTCGAATCTGAGGGAGGAAAAGATAAGATCCAAACAGAATGGCAGAATGTTGTTGTTCATGAATTTACCGCTGTGCGCGCGAGCAGCTTCCTCCGTAATAAAACTCCAACTGTTTTACTATAATAAAAATGATTATTAAAAAAAAGATTATATGCACAGAGCTCAAAACGAACAGTGGAATATGATTAACTGCGTCGAAAGTACATCGTTTTGTTTTTAAAGACCATCAGAACTACAATTCCCAAAATGCACTGACATCCATGTTTCTCGGCGCCAACGGCAAAAGTTACATAAATTAATATTAAAAACTAGTTCCTAATTCTAATTCAGCAGTACATATTTAAATAAGGATTAATCAAAACTATATGGTTGTAATATAATTCATACTATTATATAAATATAATGTACATATAAATACATGTTATATTAATGATAAAATATTACCGCCTTTGCAGATAATCAAGTGTGGACTCAAAATAAAAATAGAAATCCAGACTAGTAAAATTATTATTAAAGGCTCATGTAAGCAACTATAAGTATCGTAAGGGTTTTGTTTATTTGTTTTAAATAATAGCAATTTATATATAATAAATATAATATATATATATATATATTTGTTGCACATTTAATCTTTGCACAATAAAACCTGCACATTTATCCTGTTCAATTTTCCCCAGATTCACCATGAATGTTCAGAATTTGCATTGAACAGTAACGGTTTCTTAATAGGGCAGAAACAATATGCAAGCTTTTGCACCAAATAACTAACGTTGACTTGTTAAATTTAGTAAAGTTAGTAGTTAATGTAAAAACAATGCGATCATAAAATGCAAATGTAAAGACGAGCAGCTGACCACGATCAAACCTGTCAATCACTGCCGTGCCGTAATCAAATCATGCAGTGTGCATCTTCGATTCGGTCCAAGTTTTACAATACACCAAACCTTATCGGTTCATAAAGACATAAATCATGATAATTTTGGTACCTGAAGAACTGGAGCAAACCCGTGTTATCATCACGGACAGGTTGGGGTACCATTCCCGATACCGCGTCATGGTGAACCGGATCAATATTTCGTATAATTGCGCGCGAGTCGTGACCGCGTGCACTGCTGTACACGTGGACCCTGTGCAAATGTGCCTCATCTTGCATCGAAAACATGTGCGTATTTAACAGGCAAGAGCAAAGATATAAAGTCTTCCAGGGATCAAGCATAAAAGTTTGTTGCAATTTTAAATTAGATATTTTTAAATATATCATATGCATAATTTATATAGCTGAGTTAATACATGAACCATCCGTTTTAATCTTTGAGACAGTTTTTTATTATTTTTTTATTGTATAAAGAAAATGTGAGCTGTTTGTGTTGTGGGTGGGCTATTGCTAGCATGTTAGCATATTATGGGTGCTATAGCTACATGGTTGCTTACCCAAGTCAAAAAGAGTCTATGCAATGCTTGGCTCTAGAATTCTTGGCTTCTGTACTCTTTCAAAGTAGGCCTACCGTCAATTGCTTGGAAAAAAAGTAATAACTCCTCTTTCCTCAACAAGCTGCACAATTTAAGGTACATAATGTACATTAATGTACATAATGTGGCAAGGTTACATAATGAGCAATAAAGTAATGTTCAATAAAATGGCCATTAGCTGTAAATCAAACCAAAGGAAGACACATGTAGAGCAACTTGTAGCATAAAACTTTTAATAGACAAAAGACAGTAGGCTAACATACTTTACACAAAAACATTTGCAATGACCATAGAAACAGAAGTGCTTTATTAATACTTGTAACTAGACCTGTACTGTCCAAAAGACCTATTGTTGGATCCAAGGTGAAATTGTTTGTCTCTTTGGTGTCATTTACTGGAGTTTATGTGAAATCACTATCAAAGTGGTTGCTCTTGGCTTTGCTCCCCTGCTTGCTTGATGGCTTTCCTAAGCAGAGAGATGAGGGAGGTCAGTCCGATAAGGTACCCGTCCTCCCTGTTTCCCTCCACCCATGGAACATCATGGCTCAGCTGGACATCATCCGGGGTTGGAATGGTCTTTCCAAAATCTATCATCCATATGTTTGCTTTGCTGCTGCAGTCGTGGACGAAAAGTAAAGAGCTGCCAATGATCTGTGAGAAGTTTATTCAGAAGCAGAGATGAAAAAAAATTCACATAAATTGTATTTTGAGACGATAAATAGATATACAGTTGTGAGGTCATTTGTATGCCAAACTCTGATCCGTTAAAACACAAAAGCCACGTCCTTTGGCAAATATTTGGCAATTTTTTAGCAACATACTTTAAAACGCCACTTTAAATTTTATGTTTGAAATATAACTGCGTGTCATTAAAACTAATAAGGCTTGAAATGCCAAATCTCCTCTGGTTTTTAACGCTTCAAAGTTAACAGTTCTATAATGTAATGCATAAGAAAACCGTGACAAGTTGAACGTTTTGCACCAACCTCGTGTTTGTAGAAAAAGGTTGACTCCTTTAGTGCTTCACTCAGTGCCTGTAATCTGGATTCGTAGGCCTTCTGAGATACACAAAGTTACAAATTAACAATATTTTCATGTATTTGGGATGAATTGCAATTTGATTTTTTACATATATTCAGATTATATTGTCAAGCAGGCATATTTGGTGTAGAATAATAGAAAAAGTCATATGGGACTAAAACACAGTGCTTAAAGTCAACATGAATCCCCATTCACAACCCAATTTACTCTTGAAATGTCAAGTATTTCAGAGTGAAACAAGACATGTTGGGTGGAAAGAGTTTTTAACTATTAGGAACCAATTGAATGCCTATGTGTTTTATTTATTGGTAAAATAAGAGGGCTTGTTGATGTCAGCCAGAAAAGAAAGACATTTCAGAAATGAATCAAGTGTTTCTGAATGTTGATTTATTTATATGTGTGTGAGTTTGTATGGTGTGCACTCACTAGAATGTGAACCTGCCTCCTGGTGAAGGATAGCAGGGTTTCTGTCACTTGAGCTTCTGTGCGTGTCTTGTAAAAGTCTCGTAGTACTTTACCATTCCCCATCTGGAAAATAAAACCCAGTAAAATATTCTAAATATAAATGACCTTACAGTGTCTCTCTTGTAACTCTTTTAGCCTAATGTTTCATACCACTATGCCTTCTATGCGGAAGCCCAGTGATGAGGTGGAACTGGTGTCATCCCTCCACTGCAGGTAACGCAGCTTCGTTACTCCCCTCTGTGTTTGTTCTTCTGCAGTGGGAGCTGCCGGATCCACTTTCACCATCTTTTGATACATATCAGAGCGTACGCTGGCATTGTTCCTGGCCTTAATGATCTCCTCCTCTTGGTATGTCCTGTATTAATGTTCAAATAAAGTGTGATTAAATTTAAGCTCAATGACGAGTAGAATAGCAAACTAAAATTGTATTTTGGACACAGTATGTTATCAAATCTAGTGATGCACCAAAATGAATTTTTACCAAAACCGAAGGTTTCAAATCCAAAAATAGTTACATTTGGGTAACTAAAGTTGGAATTCTGTTAAGGGTTGTCGTGTTCTCAGGTAAAACCATAGATTGTAATGTGGACGTAGTGTCTGTGACATCACCCGTAGGTTTTTGAAGAGCATTTTTGAAGCCTAAAGTGGGTCGCCATCTTGGCAGCGCGTCACTCCCAGATAACTGAACATGGGCAAAGAAGCAGGATGTGGGTGGAGCTGAGGTGTCTGGTTGCAGAAACCACGCCTGCCTAGTTCGACCATAGTGGCAAACCACCTGTCACTCAAGTGGCCACGCCCTTAATTATACAGAACTTAATATAATTTAAACGGATGAAAAATTCACCCACCTCACAGTTGTCATGAAGGGCAAAATTAGCTGTATAGACCAAAACCACTTTTTGTACCAGGCTGTAAACATGTTTTTTTTTTCTGCTGTGAAGATGAAAAGTTTTAACATGGGGGAGATACAGATTTGAATCCCTTTTGGGGCCTGTCTCTAGTGGCCAGTTGATGAATTGCAGTTTAAGTCACTTCCATGTTGGCTTCAAGAGAAACCGTGGGAGGTTGCTACTTTGATAAAACATTAAACCAGTCTTTCAGTTCTTTACCAAGATGGCTCTCTATATTTTAGCCCTCTACAGACACACTGAAGCTTAAGTCGCCATTGGCTAGTATACATTTTTTATTTTACTCGCTAGACTTTTTACATGGATCGCAAGAGCAATAGAAATGAAAAAAACCTACTTTAATATAATATACATTTTAAACACTATTAAAGTCAAGAAACAGTCTGTAATAAAATCTAACTGTCTAACACTATCTAACAGTAGTATACCAGTAGTATACAGGTACAGAAATTGAATAAAGTAATCAAATGTAAAATAACACTGTAGTCTTCACTGTATAATTTATATAGATTAATCCTTATTAAAGGTACAAAAGTTATTCAGTCAAGAGCATTGACATATATATATATATATATAACTAGACAGCATATATGTATGCAAGAAAAAGCATGTGAATCGCTTGCAGAATCTGAAATGTGAATAATTTTAACTAAATAAGGGAGATCATAAAAATGATCATTATTTTTTATTTAGTGCTGTCCTGAAAAATATATTTTACATAAAAGATATTTATATATAGTAAGACAAAACAATAGCTGAATTTATTCAAATGACCCCATTCAAAAGTTTATGAACCATTGATTCATTGTGTCGTTCCCTAGATGATCCACGGCTGTGAACTTTGAATTTAAAGATCAAGATAAATTGTACTTAATTTGTCTTCCTGGAAACATGTAAGTATCTTCTGTTGCTTCTGAAGGGCAGTACTAAATTAATAAAACTAATTTGTATAATATTTATACAAAATAAGAACATTTTGGACATCTTCATCCTGTTCAAAAGTTTTCACCCGCGGTTCTTAATGCGTTGTGTTTCCATCTGGAGCATCAGTGAATGTTTCGACCTGGAGGAGTTTTCTGAAGAAAGTTGGGCAGTTTAATGGCTCAGGACAAACAAAGGACTCAACAACCATCACAAAACAAAAAAAACAGCCATTGATCATACAAATAACGACATAGAATCAAGGGTTCATAATTCATAATTTTGTCTTGTGGACTATATGTAAAATTGTTTCATGTATATGTATATACAAATATCTTATTCAGGACAGCACTAAATAAAAAATTAAAAAAAATTGTATGATCTCCTTAATTTAGTTAAAATTATTCACATTTCCATAGATTCTGCAAGTGGTTCACATACTTTCTCCTGCAACTGTGTATATGTATGTCTGTATATATATATTTCGGTCGAATGTTTTCAGTTTCTGAAATTTCAGTGCATCACTCATCCAAACATTTGTGCAACACTGATAATCAGTCAATATTTTATAAAACATACCCACAAATTACATTTATTTTGAATGATTGTATCTTACGATGACGTATTCAACTGTACATTGTAGCTTAAGGTAACAATTATAGTGAAGATAAATGAATCAGTGTTAATGTAAAGTTGTTGGCTCCCTTCCTACCGGACACCCATTTTGCAGTCCATGATGTCAGGATGTTTGAGCCCACTAAGCAGGTCCTCTAGACGGATGTATCGCTCTCCGTCCTGACTGATGTGCCCAAAATAATGAGGCACAAACTGACAGAGCGCATCAGACATGAGGGCCTGCAGACAGACATCCTCCACCTTGCAAAACCTCTTCAGTACCTCACCACCCTCACTCAGCCTTACATTACCTAGAGAAACCACACGACACACATTTTGTCCACAAAATACTGCTTAGTTCAAAAGTACTGTTCAAACCTATTTTACTTTCTGAAAGATGATGTATTTGGATAGAAAAAAAAGAAGGTATGGTGAGGGTCAAAATGCAGTGTCCTTTACAAAAGCCTGAGTTACGAACCTTGGTGACCAGCTAGCTGGATCCATGAGCTTTGTGTACGTTTAGACCACTGCATCATGGTCAGAAATGTTCTCCAAGATCGACACTGGGAAAGAAAAGGGGGTCATTTATTGGCAGTACCTTAAAAAACATTTTCTGTGTTTCATTTTCTAACATTGTTCATAAAATGGGCATGCTTCTTTAATCTTGAAGGTTTGTTATACCCTACCAATGGTGACACAGTTCAAACCCAAAATTGTTGCATTATGAGGTATATTGCATGTTTGAGTATGTTGTTTTGGTAGTATTGCAAATGTGGCTGTAACATGGTACTTTATCCATATCTGTATTATGCAAATAACTTATTCAAATACGCTATGTTATGGTACTCATGCAAATTGTCAAACACATTTCAGTGCACCGAAAAAATAGAGACCTTTTCAGTTAGTCCCCATGTCAGACTGAACCCGACACCACTTTAACTGGTCCTGAGAGATTCTGCAAAATCAAGATAAACTGCTTTGTGCTTTCTAAGCTTTCCCAGAATTTCACTCACCTTCTTCATGGTCTGCCTCCTGGCGGCTGTATCCTCACTCTCGCTGAAGACTTCGTCACTTTCTGCTGAGGAGTTGTTGAAGGAAGAGGAGGATGAAGCAGAGGAGTGAAGGAGAACCCTAGAGAGAACAGGGTGTGGAACCAATTCTTCCTCACCATCTCTCTCCACACTTCCCTGCATATAATGCTGTCCATCCGGTGATGACCCAAACGTTTGTGCGTTTCTCTGTTTTGAACCCCAACTCTTCTTCCTTTGCATCCGTTTGTTGAATTCTCCCTCGTTACTCTCATTGATACTCTCCAGCTCTCCTCCCAGCCTTTCCCGCATCCCTTCTTTCAGCACCATCTTGCCTCTCCACAGGCTTTTCCTAGTTTCTGCATTCAACGGCACTTTTGAACCCTCTTCAACAAGACTTCCTCTTGCCATCACCTTCTCTTTCACTCTCTGCTCTTCCACATCCTCGTCATTGGTCATTTCACCAGCAGGTATTGGTGGGGGGTCCACACAAACACATTCCAGAGGTTCTGGTTTCGTGTCCGCTGTTTCCTCGTATGCATTTATCTGAGTTTCAGTTGGTTCTTCTAGCTTGGAAGAAAGGACGGCGTTAGCAGCAGCCAGTTTAGGTCTGGCTCTGAAGACTGTGTTCTTGTTATGACTTTGATTGTTCAAGGATGTTGAGAAATCAAACATCTTGTCTTCTACAGCATCTCTCATGCTCTCCCCATCCCTTCCATTGCTCTTCTTTCCTGAAAATGTGCTCATTCTTTCTGGAGGAGAATCCAAGTCTTTCATGAAGCTGCTAGGATGGAAGTTCTCATCAGAATTGGACGAAACTTGTGTCTTGTTATTTTGAGCTCTAGAGAAAGAGAATCTGAGGGGATAAACAATCATTATTTGATAAATCATAATAGAATACCCAAAGAAGATAGATGAATAGACAGATAACAAATTACAATATTCATCTTAACAATAAACTATTGTTATTTAAAGAGACACATCGTGTGGGGATTTCCTGGACATATATAAAGACATATATATATATATATATATATATATATATATATATATATATATATATATATATATATATATATATATATATATTGGTATATAAATACTGTAAATACTGCCATGGTTTCCAATAGAAATGGATAAAAATAAGCTTTATCTGCCTAGGAAATGGCCCACATATAGTAAGTGGCACAAAGTTCAAAACAATTACTTGTAGGGGTGAAAAAAGCACCAACTCCCACGTACCCGAGTCGCCAATCTTTCATCACTCCTGTGTGTTAAGTGTAACCCTCCAGCAGTTCAGCGCCAAAGACTCAATGCCAGTTCAAAGTTTTGCTGTCAATGTTTTCCAGTAGTGATTTGCATAATGTGACATCACGGTTTTCCACAACATTTTTTACAGTGAGCTCTTTTGGAGGCTGGGATGAGGGCTGACCTACACTTTCTAATGTCGAGTAGTGAGTTACTCTTGCAACTGCGTCATGTATGCGTTTCCATTTGGCAGATGCTGTCTTGGCACATTTCCTGGGAATTCAACCCATAACTTTGGTGTGGTTGGCACCATGCTCTTTCTAACATCTACCATAAATTAAAGACTCTATTACTTGATTTGTACATCTTGCTCCAAATTGTAATTTAATTTTGAGTTGTTTTGTAATTATCATTAAATTCTCTATTATAATACAGTATGTTATTTTTTATATGTAAAATCTGTGTAAATTAAAGACAGTATACCATGATGTATAAACTTTAGAACTTTATTATTTTTTTTCCACATTAAATTGTAAGTCTTTTTTTCACATTAAAGTTTAAGTTTTTTTTTCAGAATTATAAATGTCACATGTCCACAAATAACCTTCAGTAAAGTCATATCCGCAGCTCTTTCTGTATACACAGCCAATAGATATTTCTCTGGTTGTCTTTGTGTTTCCAAGAGGAATGCATGTAAATGAATTCAAATTAATAATGTCATTTTCCAGACGTACACCACAACCAAATGCCATTCTTCCCCTTGGGCTTTTTATTGACACAGTCTCACTGTTTCCAGTGTTGTTATTATATTATATATTCCACAACAATGGATACTTCTGGAACGGTTAGTTTGGATATATAGGATGTCAATACTTGGAAAATAACAAATGGTGGTAATATAATTGTGCTTGTCTCGATTACTTTTGAAATAATGATTGACCTACAAGTGATTATTTTGGGCTAGCATAACGTTCATATTTATTTAAACAAGGAAATTGTTACCAAATTAATGAAGTCAAGTTGGTGGCCTTTGCTTTTCATAACCTTTACCCTCATTTAGAAGATGGCTCCAATCCCTCTCTAGAAGCTTGTACAGACACCAACACGATAGTAATTTTTATCTATGGTGTCTGTTAATGCTTGAGAAGACTCTAACATGTCCTGTGATAAATGCCTGCGCCTCAAAATCGTTTCTTCATCCCCAGCCTCACAGATGAGTTCATCCTCAGCGAGTTCCCTAGAGTCGTCACTCTCCTCCACCCCCATGTCTGGAATGGATTCTTCCAACTCCACAGAATTGCACTCCATTTTGTCAACATTTTCTATAAAAATGGGGGAAACCAACAAGTGTGTTGTAGTGGCTGTTCACAGAATTAGATCAATGAGTCACAGTCAGGAAAGGTTTATGATCCACATTTATCTGCTAAAATAGGCTTTCATATTTATAAGCTTTCTTGGTTTGAATGTGCATTCATGATGTGAGTTTTTTTAATCTATAGGTGAACTATCCATTTAAATTCAATTAAATCCTCAAATAATATTTTCTAAATTAATTTAAGGATGTTACCCTTTTTATTACAGCATGTTAAAATTGGTTTGAAACAGTACATGAGCTTCACCTGGTGCATTTCCTTCATCGTGGGGTTCAGCCTGGTCATCCAGGTCATCTGGTTCATTGAATGCTTCTTGTTGCATATCCGTCTGAAGCAAGGAAAACATTGTGTGAAAAATGTATAGATATATGACAGTAGACGGATAGATAGATAGAAGGATGGATCGACGTATGGATGGCCTATAGTGTAGTGGCAATTCATTTTGCTTTTATGTAAAATATATTTACTTCATATAATGTGCTCGCATGACAACAAACATCTGATCTTAGGTGAAAATTACTGTGTGCTATTTCAAATGTCAGCTGAAAGTGTCTGTGCAACAAAAGGTGTTACACCTGCTGTTTCTTAGAAGTGGCTCCTCTGTCTTGGGCCTAGAACATTGTTTTTTTTGTCTCTTCTCTGCAGAGATGTCTGTATGTGGGTTTGGTTCTCATTGCACTCTCATTCTAAATAGACATTTTTTAACAACAAATGGTGTCAGAAGAGGGATTCCGCGTGTGATTCGACTGGAGCTGAGAATGTTTGAGGCTGATCATCCTGGTTTCCAAAGACTGGCTCCCTACCCCCAAAGTTTTCAGGGAGGAGGGACAAACATCCGAGGGCCTAAGGGAAACTTAAGGCATATTTGCCCAGTGAGTTTGTTTTTAAACCATAACATTTCAGTTTGATATTTTCTGTGTTGCACCCAACTATGCTTATTAATAAAATGAGGAACTGGTGTTGTGTTAACCAGAAGAGACTTCTGAAAATAAGAGATTTTAAGAGAGATGGTAAAAAAAAGAAAGAAAATATGAGATCCCAAAAAGAGCCAGCACAGCCCTCGGCCCACATGAAATTTCCACAGGACAAACATCCAGACAAGCAGATGAGTTAATACATGTTGACAATAACAAAAATACAAGGTTTCAATTCGCAGGGGACAGCAGGCAGGAAATGGTTCACTCCACCTATAAGGACCAGTGAGGCTGTGCTTGTGAAAAGTCTTGCAATGATGGTTGGAAAGTGTGACACCTGGGTCCAAGCCTCTCACCTTAAACTACACCAACCAGCCTCAATCACCCCACACAGCATATAGTGAGGAATCAAGGGCACGTGCTTATAACGAACCTCCCTTGCCAATGAGGGAAAGCCCACTGCAACGGCTCGTCACCCTGGTGAAGATGGAATGTCCATGGGAAGAACAAGATGACCAACACACCTGAAGAAGATGTGGACCAACTAATGGTGAGCTTAACCGAACAATCTGTTTGTGTAATGATTTTAATTGACTGAATCAAACTAGGGTTAAGTTTTTTTTTAAGTTGATCAACAAAGGGAGGAGTGGTAATTCATTTTGCTTTATGTAAAATGTATTTACTTCATGTAATGTGCTCGCATGACAACATCTGACCTTAGTGGAAAATTACTGTGTGCTATTTCAAATGTCAGCTGAAAGTGTCTGTGCAACAAAAGGTGTTACAAGTCTAAATCCTCCTGTTTCTTAGAAGAGGCTCCTCTGTCTTGGGCCTAGAGAATGAGCGATATTTTTGTCTCCTTATCTTCAATGAATTCAACATAACAGGAAAACAGCAGGGTGAGGGGTGTGAGATGTATATTAGGCAGCCCGCACTGGGTGAGGCTGACCTTCACTGCAGAAAACTCTGATGTCTGTATGTGAATAAAATCCTTTGAAGAAAAGTGGGTTTGGTTTTCACTGCAGTCTCAACACTAAATAGATATTTTACAACGATAGATAGATAGACTAACAGACGGACAGACAGACAGACAGACAGACAGATTGATTGATTGATTGATTGATTGATTGATTGATTGA